>BOPN01001455.1:40000-45000 GCA_017312705.2 Penaeus japonicus
ATGCCACTACCCTAAAAGTAACTAGAAGAACTGGCACAGAATAGCGCTGTATCAGCAAAGATGGAAAGAATTGGGGAAGGCTCATGTCCAACTACGGACCCTTACAAGCTGAGAAGAAGAAGAAATTCTTGATAGCTTTCACTTTCATTCCGAATCTGTACTGGCGATCAGTGTTGCCTGAATCTTATCTTCTGTTATTTTTGTACTTTCTTTTCATCGACATGTGCTATTTCTACTCGTATTTTTCTGCATCTTGCACGTTTGGACAATGTATTCTGGAGAAATTTTATTGACTGTTACTCTCTAAAATATTTGTTTTGAAAGTGAACATTTGAAAGAATTTCCATGCTTGATTACAATTATCGAAGGGGACCCAATATTGTATTTAAACCATGTAAATTCTTCAGTTTTCACTTTCATTATGAATCTGTACTGGTGATCAGTGTTGCCAGATTCTTGTCTATCAATTTATCTTTTCGCCACTCGTTAAAATTACTTAGTTTCGATTCTTCTTTTGTATGTTCTCCTCTTGGCACTTGCAAAGTGCTTGTTTATTATTCAGTAAGCCATGCGCAATGCACGCATGTTATTCAGGTAGCCATGCAAAATGCATGTCACTTCAGTAAGCCATGCACATTTTCCCGCACATTTTTATGCGTTACCCCCCCCCCCCCCCAGTTTTCCCGCACATTTCATATATATATGTAAACCCCCCCTCCCCCCTGTATACCTACTGTGTTGTGTTGGTGCATGTTTTCACCAAGGTAGAACGGTGGTTGAGTTGTACAGTGTTTGGGTGCATGGCAAAGTCACCCAACCGCACCTTTGAGGTACAGGGCATCGCGCCAGTTACGCCTGACCACCGTAACTAGCTCGCCTGTTACCCATAAGTTGTGATGGTGTTTGAATTGTTTGCCCCATAAGGTAGCCACTGTCCGACCCCCACCCTCGGTGCACTGACACCACCAGTCGTGATACAGAATTATTTTATGTTTGTATTCTCAAATGCATTGCCACCTTTCATGTACTATATCTCATGAATTCATAGTGAGATTTTGTTCTGGGATAAGCTGATTCTACTACACTTTTATTAAATCTTTAAGTTCTATGTGCTCTTTTGGTAATTTGCAAGCTCTTCTAGCCTATGCTCACTCAAGTCGTTTCCTAACAATCACACCTTTGCTTTAATTACTTTCTCACACATAATGTTTCTTTATACTCACAGCCAACTTGTATTTACTGTATGTATTTTTGTATTTTTCCTGATATATGTATATTTTTGTGGCCACCTCTTGAGCCCACCTGTCCACTACAGTCACTCATTTTATGTTGTCATGAGGCCAGTCTTAGTGCCTACTCTTTCACTGCAGCTACGCCTTATTGAACTGTTTCTCATATCATACACATTACATGCTTACTAGGGCCACTGATTAGTGCCCATTGGTGCCGCTGTACCGGCCAATGAATTTGATAATGTTTTAGCTTATGGTTTTATGTCACAGCTACCTGCGAAGTCTGGTGCAGATAGCCTCCAATGACCAGGAGCCCACTTGTAGGGTGGAGACATTTATTTTAGCTAGATCGTAGTAGTTAAAGCCTGGTTATTTCTCTAACTAAGATACGACGGGGGCCGTCTAGTAGCGTGGTCCGAGCGATGTAAGGCACTGGTATTGATATTATGTGACACAAGACATTGATTATGTATGTCTACTTAATTCAATGCAATATCGATGGCAGTGTGTCTTGACCTGACGCATCCTGCTTCCTGTGTTCGTTTCCGCCTCGGAACACAAGCTTTTCTAGGCAGCTGTATTTGTTAACGGAAGCCCCGAGGCGAAGAAAGTGACTAAAGATTTGTACTTAAGGACATGTAAGGATCACACAGAGAGACAGATCAGGACAGAGAGGTCAGACAAACAGACATATATATATATATATATAAATATACATATATATATATATATATATATATATATATATATATATATATATATATATATACATACATATATATATATATATATTTATATATATGTTTATATATATATATATACATATATTTATATATATATATATACATATATTTATACATACATACATATATATATATATATATATATATATATATATATATATATATATATATATATATATATATATATATGTTTATATATATATACATATATATATATATATATATATATATATATATATATATATATATATATATATATATGTATATGTGTGTGTGTGTGTGTGTATGTATGTTTGTGTGTGTATGTGTATATATGCGTGTATATGTGTTTATATGTGTGTGTGTGTGTTAGTGTATGCGTGTTAGTGTATGCGTTTTCGTGTGTCAAAGAAAGAAAAGAAAGAAAGTAAAAAAATAAAGATTGCAAACTCACCTGTTGCAGGTCTGGCAGGCCCCCCATCCCTGTGTCAAGCAGACTGTTTGTTGTTGCCACCGGGCCTGTCTGGAACTCCGCTACTTTCACGTTCGCGCTCCCTATATGATTGGATGAAGGTGATTTATGCAAATGAGAAAGAAAGAAGGCAAGCATTTTGATATCACAACCATGCAAATTCAATCTTTTTATCTCAATGATTCATTTATTTTCTTCGATCATTTTACCACAGTTATTCTACCACATAGATTGTCTCATCTACCACACAAATTTAACTATCTTACCTTACAACTACCATGTAACCACACAAATTTAACCACTTTGCCATACTATTCAACATTCTACCAAACAAATCTAATCATTTAACCATACAGAGTCAACCATTCTACCACACAAGTCCAACCATATTACCACACAGAGTCAACCATTCTACCACACAAGTCCAACCATATTACCACACAGAATCAACCATCCTACCACACAAATCCAACCATATTACCACACAGTGTCAACCATTCTACCACACAAATCTAACCATATAACCACACAGAATCAACCATTCTACCACACAAATCCAACCATATTACCACACAGAGTCAACCATTCTACCACACAAGTCCAACCATATTACCACACAGAATCAACCATCCTACCACACAAATCCAACCATATTACCACACAGAATCAACCATCCTACCACACAAATCCAACCATATTACCACACAGAATCAACCATCCTACCACACAAATCCAACCATCGTGACAAGCAAAGCCCCCCCCCCCCTGCCCCCTCCCTTTTCCCTCCCCTTCTGGTTAGTCTTTGTGGTAGTTTTGGTTGGAACTTTTTGGTGGTCGAAATCTTACGTGTCTTTCTTATCTTTCGAGAATTCTGGGATTATTATCTTCTCTTCTGGATTAAAGATTACTTTAAAGTCTCGTGTTTTTTTTATCTTTTTATTTATTATTTTTTTAAATCTTTATTTGTTTTTTATCTTCGTTTTTTATTTGTTTTTTTTATGCTTTCTTTTTTGTTTTTTAGTTTTATTTGTTCTTTTTTTATTTGTGTATTTGTTTTCTTAATTTATTTGCCTTTTTCATGTTCAGATTTTTGTCCAAATTGTAAATCTGATCGTAAATTCATTTCGTTTGAATAATAATAATAAAAAAAAAGTTTTATAAAGACTAACTGATGTGAAGAAAGATCTATTTTGAGATTCAAAAATTTACGATAACATTTTATTTCTTACTAAATCAGATTTTGAATTAAATAGTTTTTTTTTGTGAGTCATATTTCAGCTTCGTCCTTCTGCCTGTCATTGCTGACCATCAATAAGTCGATAATTAAGGTTTAATTAAAAGAGTAATAATATCGAGTAAACTAAATCCCAGGTCACGTGACCAACTTCTGACCTTTGCGCGTACTCCCTATTTGTATCTCTAAGTCATTTGTTTCATTACGAGAAAATCAGCAATTCAATTAAGATGAAGGATGACTAATTATACAATCACGCATTTAGCTATATGCAATTATAATACGTATATACATTCACACAAAAACGCTGACATTCAAAAGAATATTTTAGTTTGCTGTTTTTATAAACAAACAAACAAACAAACATAAACACATGTGTTTTGATTCGGGTTCGCCTCTGCTTTGTTTTGTTTTGTTTTTCTTTTGTTTTATCATATATTTCATTATCTGCAAAATTAATTATTCCATAAAGATATATAGGATAATTAACCTTTTTGTATTGCTGTATTTGTAAATTTAGTAGTTTCATTATTTTTGCTTATTAACAAGTAAAAACGTTAACACAAACTCGCACGATAACACGTATAACAAATGCATCCACACGCATATACGTCAACACATACCAAGAACATTTTCCACGCTGGTGAAATGTTAAGAACAATAATCATATATGTAAAAAAAGAAGAAGAAAAAAAAAAAAAACGAAAAAAAATACATATATATATATATATATATATATATATATATATATATATATATATATATATATATATGTATGTATGTATGTATATATATATATATATATATATATATATATATATATATATATATATATATATATATATATATATATATATATATATATATATATGTATATATATATATATATATATATATATATATATATATATATATATATATATATATATATATATGTATGTATGTATGTATATATATATATATATATATATATATATATATATATATATATACATATATATATATATATATATATATATATATATATATATATATATATATATATATTAATAACACTGCCACTAAAAGAAAGTGTTAATTGCTTATGCACGTTACTGTGTTTTTTGTGATCTATATATATATATATATATATATATATATATATATATATATATATATATATATATATATATATATATATATTAAATTATATATATATATATATATATATATATATATATATATATATATATATATATACATATATATATATATATATATATATATATATATATATATATATATATATATATATATACATATATATATATATATATATATATATATATATATATATATAT
>BOPN01001455.1:57500-75000 GCA_017312705.2 Penaeus japonicus
CCCAACTTCAGTCGTGATATTGATAGGACTTGAAATTTAATAATCTATTAGTGCTTATTGCAACGAGTCAGAATATCCCAAAAGTAATTTCTCATAGAGGAATATCCTTGATATTGAATATTTATGAAAATATTTACGAGAAATGCGGGTTAATATTGAATATTTATGAAAATATTTACGAAAAATGAGGGGTGATATTGAATATTTATGAAAATATTTACGAAAAATACGGGATAATATTGAATATTTATGAAAATATTTACGAAAAATGCGGGATGATATTGAATATTTATGAAAATATTTACGAAAAATACGGGGTAATATTGAATACTTATCAAAATATTTACGAAAAATACGGGGTAATATTGAATATTTATCAAAATACTTACGAAAAATACGGGGTAATATTAAATATTTATGAAAATATTTACGAAAAATTCGGGGTAACATAGTAATCATGAAACGAAGGTATGTTTCAGATGAAGGAGAGGAGTTTTCGACAATTTTCCGTTATATTTTTTCTCAGATGAATTTCTTTGTTCCTTCTATGTTCCCAACCTCAATCAGCTCTTAATCAACTGTCAGTTAATTGAAGATCCTACTTGCAACGTTTGGAAATGTACTGAAAGAACACATAGGTAATGTCCATGACATCTCATAAGGCGTCTGGTTGAACATCTCTTTTACGGGTCGTGTAGCCGAGCGGTATCAACCGTGCCTGTCGATCTTACGGCGCGGGTTCGAGTCCCGGTCAGGGAGGTAAATATTTGTATATATTAAAATGCGTTACTGCATTCTACCATCTTCTCACACATATAACCTTGGTAACTTGATTTGGGACTTGAATTTGTGATTCCGTGGCTGCCGAGTGCCCGTGGGAGATGTTCGTAAAACCTCGCTATCACTGTTCTTTCAAGAACACATAGGTAATGTCCATGACATCTCATAAGGCGTCTGGTTGAACATCTCTTTTACGGGTCGTGTAGCCGAGCGGTATCAACCGTGCCTGTCGATCTTACGGCGCGGGTTCGAGTCCCGGTCAGGGAGGTAAATATTTGTATATATTAAAATGCGTTACTGCATTCTACCATCTTCTCATATATATATATATATATATATATAATATATGTATACTCACATTATGCGAGCCTGAAATAATGACACTCTACATAAACAAAAATGGATGATTGCGTTTATAATTATAACAAATAGAAGTTGTAGATAATTAGTGCACAATGTTGACAATTTTCTGTCATGTCACTTTGCGCTTTCGGGATCGGCTTCCGTAATTTCAGAATTTTGGAAAGGCAGTGGAATTGCGCAGAAAATTAACTGTAAGTCTTTCAAAAAATTCGAACCATTTTTTAGGAGGGGAGCAGTTTTTTTTTTTTTATAGAAAGAAAGATTTCTTATTTTTCATGTTTTGTGAAAAAAACTAAGTAATATATTCTGAGCTTTATGCTTTTTTTTTTTCATCTCATAAGTTTTAGGTAAAAACACAGAAAGCTTTTTCTCAAAAATTGCGTAGTTGCAATAAAAAAACAATTATTTTTTTCTTCCTTTTTTTATCTGCAAGACGCAACTTTTTTCAACATGGAAAAAACGCAAACCCATTAACAAAATAGTTATTAAAATACTACCGTAACCCCATTTAACCTTTGACCTTGTCACGAATGGCACCATCAGCTGCCCACCCCCCGGAACCCCAATATGTGATGGTCCAAGGTGCATAATACCTTTTATTACGCGTTGAAATAGCAGGCCATGTTAAATCTACTCATAGTCTTATTTTATAAATGTCACCAGGAAACTGAAATTATCATGTAACTCTTGCGTAATTATTATACTGTATATCTGGATGTAAAGATATACAGTATTATAAGACTGTATATATTATACTGTATATACTGTATATTAAGAATTTACCATCTGGATAACGAAGTAGTACACATATATAAGAAAAAAAAAAATAAATAAAATAAAAATACCCATTTATCCTTATATAAGGGGTGACTACTATATCCGTGAGGAAAATCAATCATCCGCTTTTATTTCAAATGTTTATTTATAACAAAGTCTACAGAGTTGATTAACATGCACTTTTAGCAACTGTGTGCCAACGAAAGGCAATGAGTTTACCAATACCCTTGTGATATGCTCAATTGCCCTTACACATTGCACACAGATTTCCACCATAGACATACACACAACTCACAGTATTCTGGTTTCACTGACTATTCTGAATCACTGACAGCTCTCTCTCTCTCTCTCTTCTCTCTCTAATCTTGTTTAAACATTCTTTTGAAAAAGAAAATGAATTTTACTTGAATGGCTCTTTAAAAAAAATTGTAATTTGTGTATATTCTTTAAAATTTGGATACATTTTCGTCTTAATTTGTGTACTCTTTTATTTTTCACTGGATACGCTTATGTTGTTGTTGTTGTTTTTTCATATATAAGAGTGTGGATTTCACTGTCATATCTGTACATTTTTTGGTCAATATTCTTGGTTGAAGGTTTTGTCTGTGATTTGCATGATTCTGGAAAAGTAAGCATGACTCATTTTGCATGCCTGGTTTTGCATGACTGGTTTTAAGGGGAGGACCAACTTCCTCGGCTGGTTTGTGTATTTCCCAAATGCTCAATTGCTCTAAATATTTTGTGTTTGAGTGAACACTATAAGGAGTATAGTTATTTACTCATTCAGTCACTCTGTGTGTGTGTGTTTGTGTGTGTGTGTGTGTGTGTGTGTGTGTGTGTGTGTGTGTGTGTGTGTGTGTGTGTGTGTGTGTGTGTGTGTGTGTGTGTGTGTGTCTAAAACTTTCATTTTTATTACAATCCAGACAACATTTTGAATGGTATAGCATGGGTCGTCAATAAATATGCTGGAAATGAATTATGTACACTGATACATAATCAAATTGACAAAAATCATTAAGAAATTACATCTCTTGTCAGAAGCAGAAATTGCTGATTATTTTTATTGCTGTGGACAATACACACTTAATACTTTATAGAATTAATTCAACTGGTTTTGAAAATTGGCACTTTTCTCTCTAAATGAACTGGCAATATTCTTGTTGCATTCCTATGGACAATTCCTGTGCCATGATCATCTTTCAACTTACTGAATAATTGAAACGCCTAGAAATCCTTTTCATAATAAAACAGCTACATTTAACTTGAATTAAAACAGTTAATTTAAAATCTACATTTAATCTGAGCTAAAACATGCACTTAAAAGATGTTCATATACTTTTCCCTGTCAACAGACTTCTAAACATAACCAGCATAAGGGAAAAAGACATTTATTGCAATTTTCCTGACCTTCTGTGCCAGCAAAAAAATGTCAAAATGTCAAAACATTGTTGCAAGAAATTCATCAAAAAATGTACTTACATGACAATTATCTCATATTTTCTAGTGTCCATTTATAACCCTGAGGTCTATAAAAGACCATCTGATAAATTATTTTTTTTCTTCTTTTTCATTGAAGATAACCAGATTTTTCATAATACCAATTACAATTACCGTTGGTTGAGTAACATCCGACTATACAAATTTAGTCGTCTAGCACAAACACTTATGACTTCCTCTTTAGTAAACTTCCCAAGCATCATATATCTATTCCTTTTATAATAATCGAGAGTTCAAACTATCCGATTTTAACAACGAATCCTTTTTATTTGATAAGCTGTTGATTCAGACAAATCAAGCAGTGTTACAGACAAGTTGTGTACCATGTAAGTGTGAAATTAGGACAGCCACAACCTACACTTAATTGCCCTTCTATATCTATTCACATTTTACTATTGTTGAGACTACTAACAATATACAAAACTTTCAGTTTACATTCATGATTTTTTTTTAACCCTAAATCAAGAGTTACAATCCCCCATTTTTTATTATCAATATCTAAAGATTTGCTATTACAAAAATGCTATTCCTCTTTTTTTTTTTAGGCTAGTTTTCAAATGTAAATATCTGTGATATTCCAAAAATTCTCATAGAGAATCACATTAAAAGCAAAACTACTGATTGAGACAAAATTCATATCCTCATTTTCAACCATTATTTCATTCTCAACACTGCAGTAATCATGTGTGCATCATTAATCTCTGTTCATGTATTGTACAACGGGTTTCTATTTCAGTAATATAACATTATATTCAAATATTCTATACAGTAAATGCCACATGTAATGTAGCTTAAACCTCTGCCTGTTCATTTTAATGACTATTGCACTATATTGCCATTGAAATATGGAAATGAAGATTTCAATGGTCCATCACATAAGACTAATAAATAAAATAATATGGCATTAATACAAGGCCTTTTTATATTCTTTGGAGGAGGTGGGGGCAACAGAGAAAAAATATATATCTAGTCATCCTTGCATAAACTAATGAAATTTTGGTAATATCCTCAAAATGGTTGTTGACAGTACAAGGAGCAGTGGCTTAAAAGATAGGAATAATAACTATGATAATTATATGGAAAAGTACTTGAGTTAATGATATGCATCTAAAGAAACCAGATATAAATTAAAGTGGCGGTGACAATGGAAAAGATATGCCGTACCAAAGGACACTTAAAAATAGTATTAGACAATTGTTTTGCGAGAAAATGGGTCGCAGTTTTAATATTACTCCGTCTGGAGAATACGATGTACATTCTCTCCCAAATGATTATAATCATATCATCTTCATCTTAATAATGTCATCCATGTCATTTGGCACATTGTAATACCTGAATTATAACTTTAACAGTAACCCATTAAAGTTGATTATTGTCAAATGTTACAGATGGCAAAAAGACAGCAGGCCTATACTGATAGCCAAGTTGAACATGTACTAGTGTTATTTCTACAGTTTTGCACTCTTGTTACTGAGTTGGATTATTGGTGTGGTTCAAGTCCGAGACAGGTCCCGAAAAAGAGAATGGTTCTTATCGCGTTTCATTTCATGATAAGATGGAAATTGGGTTCTTTTTACTTCTGTCTGTACCTTACTATAGATTTCTTATATTCATCCTCAATTCATATGCTTATTATTCTTCCCTATACTCTTTTTTTTTTAACTTGAATGGAGAAAATGCATGAAATTTGGAAAAATTTGTAAATCTATCAGCAAGAGAGGTTCCAACTACATCCTAAGCTCAAGTGAAAAAACAAAACAAAAAAACAAAAACAACAACTAAGATACGCATAAAAACAAATGATAGAAAAAAAAAAAAAAAAATCACGGATCCACACCGATCCATACATTTTTGTGCCCTTGAGGGTGTGCGTGTGTTTGCGTTAGTCACGACGACTTATTTTGTATATTCTTTTCTTCTCCTTCTACAGTGTTATTCTTTTCATTTCCAGCGAGTGATAAAAATACAGTGAAATGAGATTTAGCGGAGAACTATGGTCCTTGCAGCTAAGAGTAGTATTTAAGCCACATGTGGTGAAAGAGATACTTATGGATGTTTTATTTAAAACATAATAAGAAATGTCCACATATTAGTACTGAGGTAAAGTGGAGCTTCCTATCATAGAATGATATGCACAATCATCAACAAACAAAATCAAAATCAAAATGAACAATGAATATAAACTCTCCTTTTGCACACCATAAAGTAAAAACATGAAAATAAAAAAAACATTTACCCACGTTTTATTGAATTACTCTAATACCTTTGCTGATTTTTTTACAAATCTATTCCAGGACTACCTGATGGTTTCATCTCTAAAATATCTGTTGAACTTGAGGTCATTCATAAGCAAAATCAATTACAAAATGTATCCTCAGACTTCATAAAACACCAAAGTCGTCTCTTGGTAGCACTACCTGGCTAAGTCAGTTGGTATCCTATGTCTCCCTTGGTGGTCTATGCTATCTATCTTTTGTCAACATTTGTTGAATGTTAATTCTTATGATATACATATATATATATAAAGAATCCTAACAATCATTACGGATATAAAGCAAAGAACATGAACCCAGTGTGATATAAGAAAGAGCATAAAAGGACTGTTCAGTGAGAGCACCTTGGTTCTGCTAGTGATATATTGAGGCCAGTATAAGTAATTAAGGCAGTTATCAACATACTTCTTTACACATTATAATATATTTTAGCTTAGAGTCTATTTATTTATGGCACTCAGATCATATTCAAAAAACTGTCTTTGAGATATACATGCAGTATATATATACATATACATTAGTTGGTTTGACAATGCAAATCTTCAGTATACACATTTTGACCTATGCTGTTGAACATTTGAACACTTTGCTGCTTCTCTGAGACAGGGACAAACTGTCGGAATTTAGTTCTGGTACGAGAACGAGCTGTTTTAGTATGAGCGGCTGTAAAAATCAACAGGAATGACAAACTATGTTGTTTAGTAATTATGCAATAGAAAATGTAGGTTCAAATCTCCTATTACCTCTTTTGCCGTAATATTTTCTCGAGAAATAACTTTTTATTCTTTGTTAATCTTTATCTGAACAACAGCACAAATTTATCACCAGCACCAATCTATGCCTATGGAAAATACTGTGTTAATTCTTTCAAGTCCCGCTTTAAACCCGTTACTTGTGAATATTTGTTTCCCTATTTTTTTTTAGATAACTTATCTCTTAGAAAAAGAAAAAAATCATATTTCTATCAATATGAAACAACAGAAAAAAGACGTTTTGGAATATTCTCCCTTTTTAAACTTATGACACATGTCTTCTAACTAATAGTTTCCCATCTACAATTAACAAGAGTTCATCCCAAAGTGTGTGACATGAAGCAACTATATAAGTACTTGCATTGTAAAGTACTTGCCCCTCCCCTCCCCCCCTAACTTACAACATAAAAGTTGACTACAAATTTTACACAGCCATATATTGGCATTATCAAGAACGTAAAAATGTACACAGTAATAAACACTACTGTTGTTTATCTACAGTCTATAAACATTTAACTGAGAGATGATAACGTTTGGCAGATGTTGTCAAGGTATGTTGTACAAAAAAGTCAAATCAAATAAAAAAAAAATAAAAAATAAAATAAAGATATTTCATAGATGAAACTGAACTGACTGGTCATGAAATATCCCTCTCTATCAATTCAGTAAAGGTCAATTTTTTTTTTTTGAAAATTTTTTTTACATTTTTTATTTTTTCAAATAATTTTTTTTGTTTTGTTTTGTTTCTTGTCTACAGTTTGAGACTAATTTTACCCAGGGGAAACTGCTGCTTATTTACAATGTCAAATCGAAACCCCAGAGGCTCAATGACAATTCCTCTAAACCACGAAGGAGCAAAGGCTCGGAATAAGTGATCATACGAAAATGGACTTTTTTCTTCTTTTGCTTCTTCCTCTTTTTCTCTCTCACATTCGCTCCTGCTAGTAGCCTCTGGAGAAGCTGTAGCTGAAGCCATTGTTATCACCAGTACTGTTTTCTGCCAAAGTGTTATCACCAATGGCTACGTAGGCAGCCGAGAATCCTTTAGTGTTGATTGTATCGTCTGTGCGGAATCTCACCAAGAGGGCGTCATTGATAGACACAATCTCTTGGGGAATCTGTAGGCAAAGATTACACAATATAAGGTATACAGACATGAACAAAGTCAGAATTTGTTATCATTAAACACAAACAAGGTCAGTATTTGTTAACATTGACTCATATCCTTTAGTAATGCAAGATTCTGCTTCTGACTATATTTAGGGAGAATCTGAGGTAATGGAAAAGGGAGGGAGAGAGGCAGGGATGTGAAGAGAGAGTGATAATGTCATCAACATATGTGAAGTGGAAACAAATTGACAATGAAATAACCCTATGGAAAAGCCTGGCCATGACAACGGTGACTATGGTAAAAGTGTGTTCTATAAGAGGGTATTTAATATTTCTCTAATATTTGCCACAGTAATCTTTTACTTAGAATGATCTGAAAAGTAAGAGAGTCAAGAATTTACAATCATATGTATTGAAAATCCAAATACATGGGCATATGATAAGAAAATTTATTTCCCATTTAAAAGTTTAAAAAAACTGTGGTGAATCTTTTATGTATAGAGGAACTCCCTCCAATTCAGTAATGTAATGTCAACTCACCGTATTGCCACAGAATTTCCCATACGAAGGTCCAGAATCACTGTAACCCGAGAAGACTTCTACATAGTCATATCCGCAGTCGTGCTCATCTTCAAGTTCGAAGGTGAGGAAAGTGAGATGGACACTTTCACCTTGGGCTGCCTGTATAATCCAGTCACAATCCTCCTTGTTATCGTAATTCTGGTCCCCGTATTTCGCGTGCGAATACATGTGCTTGACGGTGCTTGTAGCTTTAAGGCCGCCTCCACAAACTGGAAGAGTGAGTCGTTAATTTAGAGAGGATAAACTCCCACTAAGAAAAAATTAATAACTAAGAAAAAGAATGATAAGAGATAGATAGATAGATAAATAAACAAATGATATATGACTGAAAACCTTTTAACCTTACTATTTATAAGTCATTACTCTCTTCATCTATAACAAAGCCTTTTTTCAATAAGAGTAGAGCCTCACCTGTGGTGTGTCTTGCACGGAAACCTCTACGCTGAACGGAGGAGTCAGACTTGAACACCATGAACATTTGATTATTAAAAGCCACTATTGGATGTGGTACTTTTGCACCGCAGTAACGGCCAAGGAACCCGGCCTCTGAGGTAGTCCCGTCATAAAGAGCAATGTGGTCGTAGGTACACTCCTGGTGGGGCTCCATCTCGAACTCGTCAAATACCTGCAGGGAGGAGAAGGGATATATATTAATCTTGGTCCAGTCATGCTTAGAGAGCGAGTTCTTCTACCTGTGATACCTATAGGAAAACCTAATATGTGGTATGAAATATAGATAATAATATCTCTATTACAAAGATCATTAATACCACTCCATCACACTGCATTAAAGAACCATTGTAATAATAATCTATATTGATTCTCACCATTTTACATAATGTACCTTACCTTAAAAAAAGAATGAAAAAGGTCAGTCCAAATTCAAATAACATTACCTTAACGATATTACTTTCAAATTACTCTCCCTTCCACACCAAATCAATCAGCGCATCCTGACAAAGCAACACCACCTTGAACACTGCCCAAAGGATTCACAATAGGAGTTCCCATCCCCCTAAATCCCTTCCAAACAGGACCCGCCACTCACCAACTTTATTCTATGACCCGGAGTAGTCGTGAACTGCCACACGCAGTCCTTCCGGCTTGGGTAGTAGTCTGGGTAGTTTGGACTGAAGATCTCGCCCACTGGTGCCGTGATTTCGTGCTTGCACCCTCCCTCCTTGCAGTCGTGTCTGTTCTCGTGCAGAGTAAAGCCGTTGAGGCAGGAGCACACGTAGGAACCGATGGTATTTTTGCAGATGTGCTGGCAGCCACCGTTGTCTGTTGCACATTCATCCTTGTCTGTGGGGGGAAACCATGTGGGTCACTATCTGTTTCATGTTTCACTTGAATACTCATAATAATGATAATACGACAAGTAACAATAATGATGATGATAATAATCACAGTGATGATAAAAGTAAAAACAATATTATGAATTATTCTACATATTACAATTTGAACTAAATAACTCATAAAATATAATAGCTGATTACATGTAATATAAAAGTCAATTTAACCTGACATTAGGGAACATAATGACAGTTGGAAATATTTCTTAAAAAGAAAGCAAAAAAAATAAGTAAGATTTATACATAATAAGAAAGAAGAAAGAAAAGGACTGGTAAAGAAATAGAAACAAACAAAAAAATTCAATTAATTTATCTAAAATGAATATAATAAGTGCAGTGGCCCTCTCATTCTTGATTAAGTAGTGCTCAGCTAACTCTTGATAAAGAAACTACACTGTTTTTCATGCAAGATTATATATAACTGACTATCACAGAAAATTCATAATTCCACTGGCACCAAATATATCTGCCCTTCTTTCCATACCCACAGAATATTCTCTCTAAAGCATCTAAATAGGCTTTTGGTAAAAGTCTCATGAACTCGTATATATTCTACATAAGCAAAAATATCCAATGTGTCTCATCATTCCTAAACATACATACCAGTGAAGAAGACAGCTGCAAATCCACTTTTCTGAACGGAGTTATCGGAGTTGAATTCTATCCGCAGACTGTTACCCTCTGAGGTTATGACCAATGGTAATCGCTGCCCGCAGAACACTCCATGTTTTCTCATTTCTGAGGTTCCTAACTTGCTGCGGATGTCAACGCTGTCATACTCGCAGTCTTGCTGTAATAGGGAGAGCTCACTTTAATACAAAATGAAAATATGACAAAATAACAGACAATGATACAGAGTGCTTACAATTTACACACACACACACACACACACACACACACACACACACACATATATACACACATACCCTTCCACCTCCTCTTCATTTCCCTTTCAAACAAAATACGTTCGCACTTTCCTCGGTCGTAGTTCCTCCTCATGTTAGACACACGTTCCTGTCGCGAAATTACAGGGCCCTTCATTCCAGTATACATATATATATATATATATATATATATATATATATATATATATATATATATATATATATATATATATATATATATATATATACATATATATATATATATATATATATATATATATATATATATATATATATATATATATATATATATATATATATATATATATATATATATATATATATATATTTATATATATATGCTCTTGATGTTGTATAGATATCTAAATTCTGTTGGGTTGAAACCACACTTGCCTTAACATATCAACAATAATCATGAAATTGTTTCTGGAATAAGAATGGTGCCTTTCATAAGACTCATCATTAGATTGTTGCAAAATTATATATAATCAACAGCATAGTAATGAGGGCAACTTGACAATTTTTATTATATATCATAACACATCTTGTTAGATTTTAAGATACAGTTCAATTTCACTAAATAAATCTCTCTTTCAGACCCATCTCATTTTCTTAAAATACCATTTACAAAAAACAGTGAGATCTATTCTTTACGAAAATCACTCTCAACTTAAAATCAATAGATAATGAAAGGTTACACATTTCTGAATTAATCCTCTATAACAAACTTAGCCTTTTACCATAATCAAAAAAGAAAAAAAAAGAAGAAAAATGTTAAGTAATCACTCTAAGAACACTAACTTTATATCATTTCCTATTCTGATTCCTGGCACTTTCCTTTCAACAGGCTAATTAATAAATGTGAGGCAGATGATAAAATGGGACTATTACTATTAGACTACTACAATGTGCAAAAAGGAGATGTAAGAAGTGGTAAATAAGATGAACAAGTATCTGTATAAGACTCTAATAATAATTCTGAATCATCATTTGATATAAATAAGCAAATGTAGATACTAAAAACTCTTAATGAGAGACAATATACATATACAATCTTTCACTTCAGAATGAATTGGGAATAATAATAACAAAAAAAAAAAAAAAAAAAAAAAAAATACTACCTTTCAACAACAACAACATCACTATGCAACTTCCTCGGTTAAGGTCACTTACATTATTCCCCTCTAAGTCAAAGTGTGTGAAGTTTAGAGTGATTCTGTACTGTGGGGGTGCAATAATTTCCCAAATGCAGTTCTTGTTTACTGGATACAAGTCCGGGAAAGAGGGACTTGTGATTGTCCCGTTGGCTTGGTCAATCTGCCCGCCACAAGCATCTGTTCCGAAAGAGAAGCGGAGAATTATCAATGTTAATGTTGATGCACTTGTTGTTTCTTTGTCTCTATGCAAAGCTTATCTTTACTAATTTAATTCATGGAGGATTCTTGAATGAGATATCTTTTATTTTTTATTTTTTTTACTATAATTATAAGTCTGAAACAGCCATCTATATCTTAAAAAACATATCTTGGGTTGATAGCATCACAAGTTATTCAGCATCAATACTCAGTTTTAATAAGAGGAACTCACCTTCACACCTCTTCCCGTCTGAGTGAAGTTCGTACCCTATTTTACACTGGCATTCATAACCTCCAAGCTGGTTTATACATTTGTGTTCACAGCCATGGTCTAGTCTTGCACATTCATCATATTCTGTCAAAAAATATAAAGTGTAAATACATTTTTTTCTTTTACAAGTAATGTAGGTTAGATGTAAAAGAATACATCTCATTCAATACACACAAACTGGAATGCTCAAGAGACTCCTTTAAAAACTGCCTGACCAGAATATATCTAATCCCTACAGTTTGTAAAAGGTGAGAGATATAGCATAAAAATACATATAATCCAGTATTTTAGAAGGAGGGCAATGCATTCCCCTTGTGAATAAAACCAAAATCAGTATCACACAAAGAAAACAGACATGATCATAGTAGTTTAAACTTCTGAAAACATGCAGTCAACAATCTTGAGGTCAAATCAGAAAACTTTAACATATGATACTGTCACAAGTGTCGAAGAAATTACAGCTAATATAAAAGAAATCCTTCGTCTTTTTCTCCCAAATAACCCCTTTTTCCCTTATTCAATTTGTACTGTATATGCACACAAGTATAATGAAAGATCTTATGAGATTTGTCAAATGGAATTCTTCCCATTCAATTTAACTGTACAGTTCTCCCAACTTGAATAAATATATTGCATAAGGAAACATATATATGTACAACACAAAGACCATTGTCTTTATAATAATATATTCACTTTTGGTTTCTTATTAGGGATTATAAAAAAAGGTTATGGGGAAGAATGTAGCATAATGGTGCTATCATAACGATCATAATATGGACAATAAAAAAGGCAACTTTAATATGAGTATATATCATGGTGAAAATAATTGTACTAAATATGTCATATGGTCATAAACATCAATGATAAAAGAATGCCAAACTCTTTAACTCTGAACTTTTAAATTGCTCAAGATGTAAAATATAAGTTACAAACAAAGTAAGATGAACTGAAACTGAGCCCATACATACATTCCTATATATATATCATGCACTTCATTCGTTATTTCTTCACTGTATAATAAGTAGTATATTGTTTAAAATATAACTCAAAAACATTAAAAACACAATTTCAAAAATACTTATTCCAACTTATCGTTCTTACCCTTCATAAACGTAGCTGAGAACCCTGCTTTCTGAACAGACCCGTCAGTCACAAATTTTATTCTCATTTTATTTGTGGTGGACTTGATATCCTCGGGTTTCTTGTACCCACAAAATACCCCGATCAGTGTGGAGTTTTCCTCGTGCCCGTCTCGGATGTCCAGATAGTCATAGACACAGTCGTCGTGATTCTCAATCTGGAAGGATGTCGAGATTAGGGTATTTCTCGGGGGGGGGGGGGGGGGGGGATGCTCCAATTCTAGAGGCTTTACCTCCAAAAACTATGCTCTGGCAAATGTAACAACTATGCTTTAGTAACATGTGTATCTAAAAAACTTTAATATAGTAATCTGTAAATCTGGTAAACCTGCTCAGGTAATATGTACATCCAATGACTTTAGATAAGTATCTTGTACCCTCAACAACTGTGCCACAGCATCTTATACACCCAAAAAAAACTTTAACTTTTGTAACCTACATATCCCCCAACTAAGCTCTGAAACACCCGAGCACATCCAAACCTCTCTCAACCTGATAACCCCATAATCCAACAACCAAACATGAATCCCCATTTCCTTCATCCTACCACACCCTTCAACATAGACACCACCACCACCACCTCATCCTCACCTCAAAGGAGTGGAACCTCAGTGCCACCTGATACCCAATGGGAACAGTAATCTTCCAAATGCACTCCTTGTTGGACCGGTAATCATCAGGGTAATTGGGGCTCTCGAGGTGTCCCTGCTCCATAGACAGCTCTCCTCCGCAGACGGCTGTACAGAGGGGAGAGAAAGAGAAAAGGGGAATGATAAATGATAAGTGTGACAGTGGGGAGAGAAAGAGAAAAGGGGAATGATAAGTGTGACAGAGGGGAGAGAAAGAGAAAAGGGGAATGATAAGTGTGACAGAGGGGAGAGAAAGAGAAAAGGGGAATGATAAGTGTGACAGTGGGGAGAGAAAGAGAAAAGGGGAATGATATGTGTGACAGAGGGGAGAGAAACAGAAAAGGGGAATGATACGTGTGACAGAGGGGAGAGAAAGAGAAAAGGGGAACAATAAATATGTTTTTTTTTGGGGGAACAATAAGTATGTTTTTTTTTTTAAGTCCTTTGTAGAGGGGAGGAATATT
Organism: Penaeus japonicus; assembly: GCA_017312705.2. NCBI lineage: Eukaryota > Metazoa > Arthropoda > Malacostraca > Decapoda > Penaeidae > Penaeus > Penaeus japonicus. The sequence continues at coordinate 71,750 of BOPN01001455.1, forward strand.
CGTGGAAAATGAAATATGGATTTTAATTTTGAAAAATAAGGAAGGAAATGGAGAGAAAGATGGGGATGGAAGAGGGGAGGGGAGGGGATGGGAGGGTGGGAGAAGGGGGTGAAGGAGGTGGGGAGAGGAGGGGAGGGGAGGAAGAGGAGGAGGGAGGGGAGGGGAGGGGTGGAAGAGGAAGAGGAGGAGGAGGAAAAGAAGGAGGAGGAAGAGGAGGACAGAGTAGAAGGAGTAGTAGAAGATGAAAAAGTAGCAGGAGAACAAGAAGGAAGAGGAGGAGAAGAAAGCAGAAGAAAGAATAGAGGAAGAATACAAAGTAAATGTAGTAGAAGAAGAAGAAGAAGACAGATAAAAAGGAGGAGGAGAAAGAGAAGAGGAAAACAAAGAAGAATAAAGTAGAGACCAAGTACTAAAAAAAAAAAAAATGTAAAATACAAGAATACAAGAGATGTGTAAAAATAATTAGGAACTTTAATAAAACCAGCAAAAAGCAAAGAAATACAACTTGAAAATAATGTAAACATAATGTCGAAAGATTTCTTCTATTTTCCGAATCTACCAGAAGCTTAAGAGCTGAGAATAAACTTCATACCAGCTTCTAGGTCCTCTTATTTTGAGAAAGCATTTTTTTTCTTTATTTGCATATATAAAGGGTATTTTGTTATTCCACTTTCTTTAATTGCCTGTCATTACTAGCTATAATTACCTGTCATTACTAGTAATAATTACCTGCTGCTACAGGCAATAATCATCTGTCATTTCTAGCAATAATTATCTGTCACTTCAAGCAATAGTTATCTGTCACTACAGGCAATAATTATTTGTTACTTCTAGCAATAATTACCTATTACTGCTATCAATAATTGCCTCTCACTACTAACAATAATTACCTGTCACTACTAGTAAAAATTACTTCCCACTACTAGGAATAATTACCTGTCACTACTGGGAATAATTACCTGTACTAGTAATAATTACCTGTCACTACAGGCAAAAATTATCTGTCACTTCTAGCAATAATTACCTATCACTACTAGCAATAATTGCCTCTTACTACTAACAATAATTACCTGTCACTACTACTACTAATTACCTCCAATTACTATCAATAATTACCTATTACTACTAGGAATAATTACCTGTTACTACTAGCAATAATTACCTACTAGCAAATGCTACACAGCCCTACGTTAGTCAACCTACAACAACCTATAATTTCCAATCAAAAATGAATACAAAAAGAAAGATATTCAAACAGGCATAAACTAAGACTCGTATCTTTCACTTCCCTCGTATTTCTCTCTATCTTCGAGTCGCATCTTCTTCCTTTTCATCCCTTATATACACTCCATAAGGTCGACATTCTTACCTTCATACGAGCTTGTGAAGCCCTTGTGGCCATTCTGGTTAACGGAAGTGACGTAAGACACAAGCATACGGCTTCCGGTGGACACTATAGTTTCTGGAAACCTCAAGCCACCACAGAACCGACCTGGAAAAGACAATATTTCGTTTATAATCTTGTTATAATTAAGAAAAGAGTCTTCTTTTTGTTAGAAAATTTATATTCCCGCGGAGGAAGTGCCGGCGATAGGTTGAGGAACCAGGCATGTATGTTGGAAAAGACAATATTTCGTTGATAATCTTGTTGTAATTAAGAGAAGATTCTTCTTTTTTGGTTAAATGAGAAAATTTATTTTCCCGCGAAGGAAGAACTGGCGATAAGTTGAAGAACCAGCAGGCATGTCTGTTCTTCGAGATGTTATATTCCTTTATTAAGAGTCTAAGGAAAAAAAGGAAAGGTTTCATTTTTCCTTTTTTTCTCTTTCTCTTTCTCTCTTCTATATCTTCACTCAACATTCCCGAGAATCCTTCCCAACATCAGTAGAAACGAAGAGGGGGGAAAAAAGGAGGGAAAAAGACTAAGGTTAAGTAAACATACACACATAAGTATATAGCGAATCCTTTCCTTCAGATTCTAAGAGGGGAAAAAATAAGTTCCTTTCCCCTCTTCCTCTTCGTCCCCTCTGTTATATTTCCCAAAGAATTCCTCTCCCATCTGCAGAAACCGAGGGACCAAAAAGGAGGGAATAGAGAAATAAAAGACTTATGTAATATCTCATATCTGGGACCACCGGCGGGGATAGGCTGCTATTATGGCCAGAGAATTCATTTGTTTTTCCCCCTTTTTTTCCCCTCCTTTCATTCTCTCTCTTAATCTTCCTTTCTCTTTATTTTATTTCTTTTTTTTTCTCCCGTTCGTTCTTTTCCGAGGATGGGGATATTTTGTTACTGTGTGTATGGTAATTAGGTAGTGAAACCAGAGGAAATGCGCGAGTACTGCCTGCATTGTCATGGTCATCATTAATTATTTCATGATTTTAATAATAACTTCAATAATAATTATAATAACAATCATCACCATCACCACCATCGTCGTCAACATCATCACCATCGTCATCATTATCATCATCATCATCATCATCATCACCTTTTTCTATCTTGGGATAGGGGGAGGGGGGGCAAGAGAAGTACACGAGTGACATCAAAACGACACTCTCCATCTCAAAGGCCTATTCAAATCTTTCAATGAAATCTGCGAGAACCAGAGAGAGAGAAACTATAAACGAAATAAAACATCAATTCAATGGAAGGCAGTCATTCCCGCGCATTTCATCTCACGGCGGAAATGCGACACGTCCGTTCATCTTCCTCCAGTCATTTACCAAGGATAATGAAAACAAAAAATAAAGCTTTTGAAATTTCGATTCCTAAAGTCATTACGAGTGGCAATAAAAGCAAAATAAGCGTTGAAGTTTTGAAAGCGAGCGCCGTGACGGACGAGTCGAGTCGTAAATAAGGCGAACAATATTCGTGCGTCAGTCGCCGATTTCGTTGTGAGGGAGTGTGAGATATTAAGAGTTATCACGATCAACATCACACGTGCATAGGAAGGAGGGAAGGATGGGAGGGAGGGAGGGAGAGGAAATTGAGAATGGGAGAGAGAGAGAGGGAGGAGAGGAGAGAGGGAGGAGAGGAGAGGTGGGAAGAGGAGAGAGAGAGAGAGAGAGAGAGAGAGAGAGAGAGAGAGAGAGAGAGAGAGAGAGAGAGAGAGAGAGAGAGAGAGAGAGAGAGAGAGAGGAGAGGGAGGGAGGGAGGAATAGGAGGGATGGGAGGGAAGGAGGAAGGGAGGGAGGGAGGGAGGGAGGGAGGGGAGGAATAGGAGGGATGGGAGGGAGAAGGAGAGGGAG
>BOPN01001455.1:92500-95000 GCA_017312705.2 Penaeus japonicus
TATATATATATATATATATATATATATATATATATATATGTATATATATGTATATATATATATATATATATATATATATATATATATATATATATATATATTTTTTTTTTTTTTTTTTTTTTAACGACGCATCATATGTTTATTTGAACGTTATGGAAAAAAATCGAGAGGGATTTTAAAAGAAATTTTGTTTTCATTTTTTGTTCCGCTTCGTTTTATCTTAACGAAGAAGGGAAGAAAACAAGGAAGAAAGCAAGGAAGAAAGGAAGAAAAGAAAAGAAGGAAGAAAGAAAGGAAGGAAAGAAAGAACGAACGAAAGAATGTAAAGAATAAAGGAGAGAGAGGAGGCCAGAAAGAAAGAAGGGGTAAAATAAAGGAAGGATAAAAAGAAAGAACGAAAAAAGTAAGAAAGAAAGAAAGAAAGAAAACGAAAGAAAAAAAAACAACGAAAGAAAAAGAAAAAAAATCAGAAATAAGAAAGCAAGGCAAAAAACAACAACAACAACAAAACACGAGGTCAGCGAACGGAATGAGAACAGCAAACAAGCCAATGACCTTGAATGACCTTGCATGAGGGCGGGTGTGCCATTGTGCGTACATGAACAGACGTACATAAGTTCTGTGAGATCACTTTTTTTCGTTCAACATTGCCATCGCTCGCTCAAGTTGCACGAAGCTGAGTTAACTATTACCATAATTCATGAATGTGACAGAGAGAGAGAGAGAGAGAGAGAGAGAGAGAGAGAGAGAGAGAGAGAGAGAGAGAGAGAGAGAGAGAGAGAGAGAGAGAGAGGGAGGGAGGGAGAGAGAGTAAGAGTAAGAGAGAAAGAGTGAGAGAAAGAGTGAGAGAAAGAGAGAAAAAGAGAGAGAGAGTGAGAGAGAAAAAGAGAGAGAAAATAGAGAGAAAAAGAGAAAGAGAGAAGTACACACAAAAAATATCATCCCATGTTTTTCTCTATTTTCCTCATAATGAGCAACATGGATCTCCTCCCCCCCTCCCCTCCCTCCTCCCCCATCCTTTTTATCATATACAATAAACACTTCAGGGAAATACGGGGGGGGGGGGGCGGCTTCTCTGTAGGATGAGGAGGAGGAAGAAAAAGAAGAAGAGGAAGAGGAGGAGGAAGAAAAAGAAGAAGAGGAAGAGGAGGAGGAGGAGGAGGAGGAGGATGAAGAGGAGGAGGAGGGACGGAGAGAGGTGGAGGAGGAGAAGGAGGAAGAGAAAGAGGTGGAGGAGGAGGAGGAGGAAGAGAAAGAGGTGGAGGAGGAGGAGGAAGAGAGAGAGGTGGAGGAGGAGGGAGGGGAAGAGGAAGAGGAAGAGAAAGAGGAAGATAATAAGTATAAGAATAAGTCGAAGAAGAAGGAGGAGGAGAAGGAGAAGGAGAAGAGGAAGAAGAATAAGAGAAGAAGTGAAGAAGAAAGAGAATGTGAAGGAGGAGGGGGGGGAGGAGGAGGAGGGGGAGGAGGAGGAGGAGGAGGAGGAGGAGGAGGAGGAGGAGGAGAAGAAGTTGAAGGAGGAGCAGGAAGAGGAGGAGGAGAAGAAAGAGAACTGAGAAAATTCAATATAACAAAGCAAAACTTGAAAGCAAATTCTAAGAAAAAAAATCAAAACGTAAAAAAAGGTAAAAAAGAACAATAAAAAAATAATAAAATAAAATAAAATAAAATAATAATGATAAAATAAAAAACATAATAATAATAATAATACCAATGATAATAATAATAATAATAATAATAATAATAATAACAATAACAATAATAATAACAACAATAATAATAACAACAATAATAACAATAACAATAACAATAATAACTATAATAATAATAACAACAACAATAACAACAATAACAATAATACTAATAAAAAAAGGACCCCCTCCCACCCCCCACCCCCCTCCCCCCTCCTACTCGACTGGGACTTACTGGGGCACTTGTAGAGGAGGTTGGTCTGCGCGATGTCGCCCTCGCTCAGCCGGATTCGCTGGCCGATCTCTGGCAGGGTCTCCTGGCCCGGCTCAGGGCGCGGCCGGATGGTGTCCAGGTACGTGGCCTGAGGGAGAATTAAGAAGGACAGGATTAGAAGGAGGAGATAGAGGGGGGGGGGGGGAGATAGAAGGGGAGGAGGAGGAGATAGAGGAGGTGGAGGAGGAGAAGGAGGAGGAGGAGGAGGGTGTCCAGGTACGTGGCCTGAGGGAAAGAATAAGAAGGGGGGGATTAGGAGGAGGAGATAGGAGAGGGGGGAGGAGGAGGAGGACATAGAGGAGGGGGAGGGGGAGGAGGAGGAGGAGGAGGAGGGAGGGGGGAGGGAGGGAGGAGGGAGGAGGAGGAGGGATGCAGGCCCAGGTGGCCGTGGCCTGGGGGAGAATTAAGAAGGGGGGGGATTAGGAGGAGGAGATAGAGAGGGGGGGGGAGGAGGAGGAGGAGATAGAGGAGGGGGGGAGGGGGAGGAGGAGGAGGAGGAGGGGGAGGAGGAGGAGGAGGAGGAGGAGGAGGAGGAGGA
>BOPN01001455.1:100000-105000 GCA_017312705.2 Penaeus japonicus
ACATAATAATGGGGTACAGTGAGTGAGTGAGTGAGTGAGTGAGAGAGAGAGAGAGAGAGAGAGAGAGAGAGAGAGAGAGAGAGAGAGAGAGAGAGAGAGAGAGAGAGAGAGAGAGAGAAAGAAAAAGAGAGAAAAAGAGAAAAAAAGAAAAAAAAGAGAAAGAGAGATAAAAAGAAAAAGAGAGAGAAAGAGAGAAACTGAATTAGAGACAACGAAATCGCAACAACGACAGCCAAATCATATCCAACCTGTAAAACAATACAAAAAATATCACCAAAACAAGCAAAAAACAACAACAGCAACAATAATGAACAAAGAAAATCCAAACAAGCAAATCATACAACAAGCACAGAAAGAGAAAAAATCTGAAACTTCAAAAACTTCAAAGGCTAATAATAATGATGAATACAATTATCACTATTATCAATTCCATCATCAATTTAGCACGGATAGTAATAGGAACAATAAAATAACAATAATGATAATAATAAAGACAATAATGATCATGGCAATAACAATAATAAAAACAATGATAACAACCACAATAATGACTAACACTACCAAAAATCAAAAATATAATAGATAAGAAATTATAATCAAAACAACAATAAAAACAAACAACAACAATAATAAAAAAAACAATAACCTTCATAACAACACCAAACAAAAACAAAAACAACACCAAACAACAAAAACAACAACAACACAAATAACAACAGAACAAACAAACAAACAAACAAACAAAAGACACCTGAAATCTGACCTTGGCAAACGTCGCTCTTGCATAATGCATGATGGAGTCAAAGTCGTAGCGTTGACCCAGTGAGTTGACCTCTTCTGCCGTCAGCATGTTGAAGTTGTAGTCCTGACCTTGCATGGCGAGGGAGAGAGGTCAGAGGTCAATTATCAGTGGTTCAGATTTTTTTTTTTTTTTTGTGATGATAATGGTAGGAAAAAACTGTAATACTAATGATAATAATAATGATAATAATAATGATAAAGATGATAATGATGATAATGATGATAATAATAATGATAATAATGATAATACTAATAATTATTATAATAATAATAATGATGATAATGATGACGATAATATTAATAATAATAATAATAATAATCATAATAATAATAATAATAATAATAATAATAACAATAATGATAATCATAATAATAATAGCAACAATAATAATAATAATATTCATATAATTCTTTATTGTGATTATCATAATTGTTATTATCCTTATTACTGTCATGATTATTATCAAGGAGGGATAAGGTGTTAATCATAATGCTAACAACATCATCATTATTAAGATTATATAACAGTAATAATGACAAAAACAACAACACAATGTCAATAGTAATCACTATCACCATCATCAACATAATATTTAATCAATAGTAGTCATCTTAATAATAATAATAATAATAATAATAATAATAATAATAATAACAACAATAATAATCCCTGTCATCATCTTAATAATAATAATGATAATAATAATAATAATAATAATAATAATAATAATAACATTAATAATAATAATAATCATGATAATAATAATAATAATAATAATAATAATAATAATAATAATAATAATCGGAGCCATCATCTTATAATAATAATAATAATAATAATAATAATAATAATAATAATAATAATAATGATAACTATAATAATAATAATAATCGTAATACTACTAATAATAACAATACCAATAATAAATATATACATTTTCAAAGCCCCCCCTAACCCCCCAACCCCCCCCAAAAACCCCAAAATCAGCTGATTCCGAATTCCCAGCTGACGACCCAATCAAGATGGCGCCGCACATCACCGTAGAAAACAGCACATCGACCCCCCGCCCCCCCACCGTATTTGCAAGATGAGCATGGCATTTGCAGGGTTGATTGCACTCTCCTGTCTTTGATTACATATGGGAGAAGGCTCGAGAGATGAGTTTTGTAAAGAGGCGAGGTTGTTGTGGCAAATTGGTTGAGAGAAGTGGATGCAGGTTGGGTGAAGTTCTGGGATGGATGTGAAGTTGATGGATGCGTCCTTTCGGGTTGAAGGACTAGCTCATGCGAACTACCAGACTACCAAAGGCTATGCCATCAGAAACACATCAAGCAACACACATACACCCACACCCACACATCCCACAAACCCACAACCACCCCCATCCACAAACCCACACCCCCACCTCCACCCCAAAACCACCCAACATCCCCTACCCTCCCCCTCCCCCACCCCAACCACCCCCACGCCCCTACCCACAAACCCACCCCCATCCACAAACCCACACCCCATCCTCCACTCCAAAACCACCCTCATCCCCCACCTCCAGCCCCACCCATCCACCTCCACCCACAAACCCCTCCCCACCCCATCTACCCACAAACCCCTTCCCCACCTCCCCCATCCACAAAACCCCCACCCCCCTCCTCCTCCACCGACAAACCCCTCCCCACCCCACCCACCCCACCCACAAACCCCCACCCTCACCCCCACCCACAACTCCCACCCACTCCTCCAACCCCGAAGTTTATCCGTGCTCGTCCCGTCCCCGTCCCGTCCCCGTCCCGTCCGAGCTCTCCACTAATTATCGTAAGCCATTCCCTGGCTTCCCTTGTCTCGTAGGATAAGACAAGGCAATCTACTGGCCTCTATCCTTATCCTTATCGGCTCCCGCTGTCTCGGATCCAAATGGAAGATCACTGCTGTTAATCCTACTTAAAAGAGAGAGAGAGAGAGAGAGAGAGAGAGAGAGAGAGAGAGAGAGAGAGAGGGAGAGAGAGAGAGAGAGAGAGAGAGAGAGAGAGAGAGAGAGAGAGAGAGAGAGAGAGAGAGAGAGAGAGAGAGAGAGAGAGAGAGAGAGAGAGAGAGAGAGAGAGAGAGAGAGAGAGAGAGAGAGAGAGAGAGAGAGAGAGAGAGAGAGAGAGAGAGAGAGAGAGAGAGAGACTTTTTGACTTTGACTTTGACGAGTTTATTGAGACAAGTGATTAGAGAGAGAGAGAGAGAGAGAGAGAGAGAGAGAGAGAGAGAGAGAGAGAGAGAGAGAGAGAGAGAGAGAGAGAGAGAGAGAGAGAGAGAGAGAGAGAGAGAGAGAGAGAGAGAGAGAGAGAGACTTTTGACTTTGACTTTGACGAGTTTATTGAGACAAGTGAGAGAGAGAGAGAGAGAGAGAGAGAGAGAGAGAGAGAGAGAGAGAGAGAGAGAGATAGAGAGAGAGAGAGAGAGAGAGAGAGAGAGAGAGAGAGAGAGAGAGAGAGAGAGAGAGAGAGAGAGACTTTTTGACTTTGATTTGACGAGTTTATTGAGAAAGAGATTAGAGAGAGAGACAGAGAGAGAGAGAGAGAGAGAGAGAGAGAGAGAGAGAGAGAGAGAGAGAGAGAGAGGGAGAGAGAGAAAGAGAGAGAGAGAGAAAGAGAGAGAGACAGACACCTTTGACTTTGATAAGTTTATTGAGACAAGTGATTGAGAGAGAGAGAGAGAGAGAGAGAGAGAGAGAGAGAGAGAGAGAGAGAGAGAGAGAGAGAGAGAGAGAGAGAGAGAGAGAGAGAGAGAGAGAGAGAGAGAGAGAGAGAGAGAGAGAGAGAGAGAGAGAGAGAGAGAGAAAAGAAAAAATCTGAGGGGATTCATTTTGCGATTACGGTGAAATCCTCGATTCGAACCTTAATATTTTTTCCGTTGATGGGTTTGGGAAGGGCGGCGTAAGGGGAGACTTAATTGAGTTTAATTGATTATTTTTTTCATATATATATATATATATATATATATATATATATATATATATATATATATATATATATATATATATTTTTTTTTTTTTTTTTTTTTAATCTATCCTTTGCCTGTTTGCTATAATCGTTCCTCGTTTTTAGTATTTCTTCATTTCTGTCTGTTTATAGATGTTTTTTTTTCTTATAATTATTTATTTATTGACAAGTTATTTGCACAGTATCAGTTTACAATAATTAAGAATGATTAATAAAATCAACAATAATCAATAAAATAATTATAAAAATGATAAACATATTGGTTGTAAGTACCAATTAATAATACCAATGAATAATATACATTACAAAAAATAATGTAAATAATAACTGTGATTGCAACAAAAAAAAAGTGTCAGTTAACAATAACAAAAAAATGCACAACACCTAAATAAAGCGATTAAAAAAAAAAAAAAAAAAAGAATAAAAAAAAAAAAAAAAAATCTCAGTAACAACGATTGCAAATACCGGAAATTAGCCCATTCCATAAACACGCGACCGATTCTGCAAGTTGCAAACAGAAACTCATTCCGTTGCGATGGTCGTGCACCCATTACTTGGCTTCCTTTAGCTGCCTTTCTCTTACTTCCTTCTTATTCCTTGCATCATTCTCTTATTGCACTGTGCATCACTTCGCCTTTTGTTTGTATTTGTTTTGTTTTCTTGGTGTTTGGTTTGCTTGCTTTGTCTTGTTTTTTTTGTTTTCCTTGTTGTCCTTGTTCATTTGCGAGTTTCTCTTTCTCTTTTTATTTACATATTTCTCTCTCTCTCTCTCTGCCATTCATCGCTTTATCTCTCTTTCTCTTATTGTTCTTTATCTCTCTTTCTCTTATTGTTCTCTTTCTCTTATTATTCTCTTTATCTCTCTTTCTCTTATTGTTCTCTTTCTCTTATTATTCTCTTTATCTCTCTTTCTCTTATTGTTCTCTTTCTCTTATTATTCTCTTTATCTCTCTTTCTCTTATTGTTCTTATTATTCATCGCTTTATCTCTCTTTCTCTTATTTCTCTTATCTCTTTCTCTTAACTTTATATCTCTTTCTCTTTATCTCTCTTTCTCTTATTATTCTCTCTTTCTCTTATTATTCTCTCTTTCTCTTACTATTATTATCTTATTCTCTTATCTTTATCTCTCTTTCTCTTATTATTTCTATTTATTGCTTTATCTCTTTTTCTCTTTCTTTCTTTCAAGTTCTTTCTCTCTCTTTTACTTTTTCTCTC
>BOPN01001455.1:110000-112500 GCA_017312705.2 Penaeus japonicus
AAGGATGAGAACGAGAGAAGAAAAAAAATAAAAAAAGGGGAGGATAAAATGAAGAAAAAATAAAAAGAATAGATTTAAAAAAAAATAAAAATAAAAAGAATAAATTAAAAGAAAAACGACAAAAAACACTCATGAACATATATTTTTTTTAATGAACCAAAATAAGAAAAAAAACAAAGAAGAAAAAAAATAAAAGAGAGAAAAAAAATCAAAGAAAGTAAAAAAAAAAGCAAAATGAAGTGAAACAAACAAAACAAAAACAATGACACGACAATACTCTTAAATAAAATTCCGCCACAGGAAAAAAAAAGAAAAAAAACAAAAAAACCTTCGACCGCTAAAACAAAGTTAGTGAGAAAGGAGACGACCATCCACTAATTGCGAGAAGGAAGAGGAAGAGGAAAGAGGAAAGAGGAAGGAGGATAAGAAAGGGAGGAAGAAGAGTATGAAAAAAGTAGTTCATTATCTACCTCTGATGAAGCATGGATTTAAAAGAAAGAAAGAAAAAAAACATATTAAAAAGGAAAAAAGAAAAATGGGGGAATCCTGTCTTCTATGTTGAGCTCCCTATCCCTATCCCTCCACCTCCCCCCCCCTCTCTCTCTCTCTCTTTCCTTTGCTTTCTTTCTTCCTCTTTCTGCTTCTCTCTCTCTCTCTCTCTCTCTCTCTCTCTCTCTCTCTCTCTCTCTCTCTCTCTCTCTCTCTCTCTCTCTCTATCTCTGTCTCTATTTCTGGTCCTGTCTCTGCCTTTAATGTCTTTCTGTCTCTTAATTAACCTTTTCTTTTTCTTCTTTCTTTCTTTCTCGCTCTCTCTCTATCCCTTCATTCTCCTCCCTCCTCTTTACCTTCTCACACTCCCAATCCCAAAATAGAGAGACAGAGAGAGACAGAGAGAGACAAACAGAAAGATAATGCCAATCGATATCTGGAACAAGAGAAAAAAACAAAAAAACAATGTATATATATACATACAAATATATATATATATATATATATATATATATATATATATATATATATATATATATGTATATAAAGTTGCTGCTCTTCAACTCACGAAGCCTTAAGCAGACATCTGAATCCCCATCACGCCCTGCCCCTCCCTTCGCTAAACAACAAATAAATACGTTCAAATACATCATTACATATGCTGATATTCACACATGTATACGCAAATACGTGATGATACAATACGTGCAAGTACACACATAAACACATGCATAAACCAATACATAAACACAAACACACACACACACACAAGATGAGACACATACATGCTCGCTCACACACGCACAAAAACACACAAACAAACAAACACACATACAAGAACACAAACACACACAGATACAAACAAACACATATACAAGAACACAAAAACACACACACAAACACACACGAACACACACACACAAACACACGCATACACGAACACAAACAAACAAACAAACACAAAAACAAACACAAAAAACACACACACAGAAGGAAACACACACGAACGAGCACACACTGAAATCCATACACAGGCACAGGTGTATATAACCATCCAAGCCAATTACATTCCACCCCGCCCCCCTCTCCTCTCCCTCCCCCCTTTCCTAGAACCCTCTATACCCCCCCTCCCTCCTCCCCCCTCCCCCCCACACTTCGCAAGGGTCTTCCAATTAACAGAGAACAAGGAAGCTGGACACCAATTTTGCTAATGAATGGGTGTAGGTGAAGGAGAGGCTGTAATAGGGAAAGGGAGAGGGGGGGGGAGGAGGAGGGGGGGGAGGAGGGGGTATGGTTTTGGGTGTCTATGGAAGGGGGGGGGTTGAGTAGTGAGAGGGGAGGGAGGGAGGGGGAGAGGGAGGGAGGGAGAGGGAGGGAGGGAGGGAGGGAGAGAGGGAGAGAGAAATAGAGAGAAATAGAGAGAAATAGAGAGAAATAGAGAGAAATAAAGAGAAAAGAGAAAAAAGAGAAAAGAGAGAGAGAGAGAGAGAGAGAGAGAGAGAGAGAGAGAGAGAGAGAGAAAGAGAAAAGAGAAAGAGAGAGGCAAACTCTTTGTTAAGTTCAAAAACACAAGTCCGACAAGAACATCATAAAAAAGAGATACAGACTCGACTGGCAAAATTTAAATTCCAGCTTTTGATTTCGTAAAAGTTAAAAGTGCATTTCCGTGATAGAAAAGTTAACCCTTTTTATCAAAGAGAAAATTTCGTATCTCCTCTCTACCCGTTCGCTGGATGCTGCTCATCTACATAAACATACATACATACGTCCGTGCGAGGGGGGGGGTTGTGTGTGTGTGGGAGGGGGGGGGGGGTTGTGTGTGTGTGGGAGGGGGAGGGGGGTGTTTTGTGTGTGTGTGTGTGTGGGGGGGTGTGTGTGTGTGTGTGTGTGTGTGTGTGTGTGTGTGTGTGTGTGTGTGTGTGTGTGTGTGTGTGTGTGTGTGTGTGTGTGTGTGTGGCTGGAAAAAGAAGGCGGAGGAGCAGGAGGAGGAGGAGGAGGAGGAGGAGGAGGA
>BOPN01001455.1:115000-117500 GCA_017312705.2 Penaeus japonicus
AGAAGGACCAGGAAGGGAAGGGAGAGGAAAGGAGTGGAAAGTAAGAGAGGAGGGGAAAGAAGGAAAGAGTAAGTGATGGAGGGAAGAGAGAGGAGAGGAAGGAGGGGAAGAGAAGTGGGGGGGAGGGGGGATCAAGAGCTATGGGCCTCCCGAGTGCCAATCAGCGTCTCCGCCAAGGGATGAGAATAAGTCCCACTCTCATTATCTTCCTTCTCTTCAAGATGTAATCCTCCCCCACCCCTACCTCCCCTCCCCCACCCCTACCTCCCCTCTCCCACCCCTATCTCCACTCCCCCACCCCTACCTCCACTCCCCCACCCCTACCTCCACTCCCCCACCCCTACCTCCCCTCTCCCACCCCTACCGCCACTCCCCCACTCCCCCCACCCTGTCTCCTCTGCCCCCTCTTCGTATCCCCTCTGCCCCCTGCCCCCTCCCCCCATTTCTTCTGCCCTCTCTATCTCTTACCTCGTCTGTCCACTTTCCTCTCTTCCCGTCTCTGTCTCCTCCTCCTCTTCCTTCCTCTGCTGTTTTTTCCCTTTCCTCCTCAAGCCCACTTTTCCTTTCTTCTCTCTCCTCCTCTGTCCCTCTTCCTATTCCTCTTTCCTCTTCTACCCCCATTCGCACCTCTCCTCCTCCCGCTCTCTGCTCCTCCCTTTTCTCTGCTTCTCCCTTACGCCCCCCTCCTCTACTTCATCTTTTCCTTCTTCCCCTTGCCCCTCACCCCCCCCCTGTCTTTGCTTCACTTACTTCCTCTGTATTACCAATTTTCTTATCCCCCCTCCCCTTCTTCCTCATTCCCTAACTCCCACCCACCCACCCTCCCTCTATCTCCCTCCTTCCCTCTCCTCCCCCCATCCTTCCTTCCCTCTCCCTCCCCCCCATCCCTCCTTCCCTCTCCCCTCCCCCCATCCCTCCTTCCCTCTCCTCTCTCCCCATCCCTCCTTCCCTCTCCCCTCCCTCCCCCCATCCCTCCTTCCCTCTCCCTCTCCCCATCCCCCCATCCCTCTCCCCTCCCCCCATCCCTCCTTCCCTCTCCCTCCCCCTCCCCCTCCCCATCCCTCCTTCCCTTTCCTCTCCCCCCATCCCTCTTTCCCTCTCCCTCCCCCCATCCCTCCTTCCCTCTCCTCCTCCCCCCATCCCTCCTTCCCTCTCCCTCCCCTCCCCCCATCCCTCCTTCTCAACAGAAATAAAACAATACAGAAAGAATAAAAGACCTCAAAAGAGAGACAAAAACCGTCAGGCAACGAAGCTGTGTGTGCGTCGCCGATTACGCAACCCCGAGTGAGGCTTTTGACATGACCACTCGCTCACTCGCTCACTCGCTCACTCGACGCGCGGCTTAATGATGGCGAGGGGGGGGACGGGACGGGGAGGGGGAGGAAAGGGGGATGGAGAGGGGAAAGGGGAGGAAAAGAGAGGAGGGGAGGGGAGGAAAGGGAAAGGAGACGGAGAGGGGAGGAAAGGGGGGAGGGGAGGAAAAGTGGGGATGGGAGGAAAGGGGAGGAAAGGGGGGAGGGGAGGAAAGGGGAAGGAAATGGGGAAGGGAAGGGGAGGAAAGAGGAAAGGTAGAAAGGGGTAGGAGAGGGGGAGAGAAAGAAAGAGGGAGGTGAGGGGGAAAGAGAAAAAAAATGGAAAAAAGAGGGAAGAGATGGAAAGCAATTGAGACGGTTAACCTTTCTTTTTTTTTCAATCTCAATTCTTCTTATTCCCCTCCCTTCTTCAACCCTCCCCTCCCTCGCTCTCCTATTTTCTTTTTTTTTCTTTCTCCTCCTTCCTTTTTCTACCTCTCCCCTCTTTCTTCCACCTTCAAATCCTGCATCCAACCACCTCAAAGATCACCCTTTCACCCCTTTCCCCTCTCCTTCTCTCTCCTTCCTTCTCTGTCCATTTTCTATCCTTCTACTTTTTTCTCCTCGTCCCTTCCTCCCTCACCTGTCCTCCTCACCTTCCCCCCTTTCCCCTCTCCTTCTCTATCCTTCTATTTTTTTTCCTCTTCCTCTTCCTTTAGAACGTGTGTCTTTTAACTTTACAGATCTCCCCTTTCCCCAAGTCTGTCTGTCTGTCTGTCTGTCTGTCTGTCCGTTTCAGTCTGTCTTTCCCTCTTTCTTTCGCCTCTCACCTCCCTATTCTCCCTATTCCCTTCACCTATTCTTTATCACAATTCTTCTTTTCTTTAATTCATCGACGCCGGCCTTAAGCCCCTTTCAAAACGTCGTTAAAGGCGATAACAAGCTTAGCGGCAGAGGCCCTAATGGCCCTTGAGTGCGCGAACTTGACTTCTTAAGGAATGGCAGGGTGGTTTTGCGGTCGGCGGGAAGACAGTGCGATAAGGAGTCGCTGCTTGAGATACGACGAAGGTTTTCGGAGAATGTTAATTGGCTATGGGCTCGACCACACACGTATATCTATATGTATGTATATATATATATATATATATATATATATATATATATATATATATATATATATATATATATATACATATATATATATATAT
>BOPN01001455.1:137500-145000 GCA_017312705.2 Penaeus japonicus
ATTCATCTATTCCTTATTCTATCACTTATTCATTACTCATTCTTCCTCTTTCATCTCCATATCGTTCAGTATACTCACTCATCCCGTTCTTCTGACTAATGAGGAGATCGTGAGTCGCCTCGCTAAGAAAAAGATATTTATAAGGTTATATTTATATCTTTTCTCGCCTCGCCTCACACCCGCTAAGAAAAAGATACTCATAAAGTCTTTAAATCTCTTTCCTCTATCTTCTCCTCCCTCTCTCTTCTCCTTCCTTTATTTCCTCATGGATTCGTCCTTATTTTCTCTCTAAAGCTTAGCTGAAGAGCCTCATGAGGAGGGGGGGGGGGGCTGTGAGGTGCCTCGCCTCGCCTCACACCCGCGAGGCAGAAGATGCCAGCGGCGACGAATAGACCATCATTCACTGATTGCTTGATTCGTCCCAATCACCAATCCGTCTCCGT
The DNA here is from genome assembly GCA_017312705.2 of Penaeus japonicus. Classification (NCBI taxonomy): domain Eukaryota; kingdom Metazoa; phylum Arthropoda; class Malacostraca; order Decapoda; family Penaeidae; genus Penaeus; species Penaeus japonicus. The sequence goes on from BOPN01001455.1 coordinate 137,944, forward strand.
CACCTCACAAGTGGATCGACGGACGGCTCATCCACCTCGTGCTCCACCTTGCCCTCCACTTCGTGCTCCACCTTACGCCCACGTTCCTTGGCTGTCGTACTCTGTCTGTCTGTCTGCCTGTCTGTCAGTGTCTCTGTCTGTCTGTCAGTCTCTGTCTGTCAGTCTCTGTCTGTCAGTCTCTCTGTCTGTCTGTCTGTCTGTCTGTCTGTCTGTCTGTCTGTCTGTCTGTCTGTCTGCCTGCCTTCCTGCCTGCTTGTCTGTCTGTCAGTCAGTTAGTCAGTCTCTCTGTCAGTCTGTCAGCTAGTTATTCAATCAGTCAATCAGACACTCAGTCTGTCAGTTAGACGATCTGCTTGACTGTCTTTATCTGTCTTTATATGCCTATCTCTTTGTCTGAATATCTGAATGTCTCTCTCTATTCATATTTCCCGCTTTCTCTCCCCCTCTCCCTCCCTCTCCCCCTCTCCCCTTCTCTCCCTCTCCCCCTATCCCTCTCCCCCTATCCCTCTCTCCTTCCTTCACCCTCCTTCTCCCTCTCCCCCTCTCTCCTTCCCTCTCCCTCTCCCCTTCTCTCTCCCTCTCCCTCTCCCTCTCCCTCTCCCCCTCTCCCTCCCTCTTCCCCTCTCCTTCTCTCCCTATCCCTCTCTCCTTCCCTCTCTCCCTCCCTCCCTCTCCCCTTCCCCTCTCCCTCTCCCCCTCTGTCCCTCTCCCTCTCTCTCCTTCTCCACACCATTCCCAATCCTCCGTCGATTCTTGCATTGTACATCGGTTCGTCTTTCCTGCAACTGCTTAAGTCACTGTCCCTGCAACTGCACATGCATTCGTTCATCTGCGTACTATTCATCTTCATCACTAGCGTTGATATCAGCCATGATGGCCACTTGCATGACTAGAGCAATCACTTGTTCTCTCTCTCTCTCTCTCGTTCTCTTTCTCTTTCTCTTTCTCTTTCTCTTTCTCTTTCTCTTTCTCTTTCTCTTTCTCTTTCTCTTTCTCTTTCTCTATCTCTATCTCTATCTCTATCTCTATCTCTATCTCTATCTCTATCTCTATCTCTATCTCTATCTCTATCTCTATCTCTATCTCTATCTCTATCTCTATCTCTATCTCTATCTCTATCTCTATCTCTCTCTCTCTCTCTCTCTCTCTCTCTCTCTCTCTCTCTCTCTCTCTCTCTCTCTCTCTCTCTCTCTCTCTCTCTCTCTCTCTCTCTCTCTCTCTCTCTCTCTCTCTCTCTCTCTCTCTCTCTCTCTCACTATCTCTCCATCTCTCTTTCCTTCTATCTCTCTCCTTCTCTCTCCCTCCCTCTCTCTATCTCGTCTCTCTATTCGTCTCTCTATTCCTCTCTCTCTCTCTCTCTCTCTCTCTCTCTCTCTCTCTCTCTCTCTCTCTCTCTCTCTCTCTCTCTCTCTCTCTCTCTCTCTCTCTCTCTCCTTCTCTTCTCCTTCTCTTCTCCCCTTCTCTCTCTCCTTCTCTTCTCCTTCTCTCTCTCTCTCCTTCTATATATCCCTCCCTCTCGCTCTCCTTCTTCCCTCTCCCTCTCTCTCTCGCCCTTTTATTTTTCTTCAGTTTGTGTTTGTAGTCTGTAGTCTTACGAGTCTCTCTCTTTCTCTCTCCCACTCACTTAAAACACACACACAAACACAAACACACAAACACACACACATGCTAACCAACAAAGCAAAGCAACAAAGCAATTCAACAAATCAACGGCCTTTTCTCAACCCACGAGACAAACCCACGCATTCCCGCACCACAAAGAGCATGGGCAGTACTATCTATATGTGGATTTTTCCCCCTCGAGCATATAGCACTTCGTATGCAAATGAGCTTGGATATAAACTATAGCGAGGCCCTCCCGAGTACCTACCTCCTCCCTCCTCCCTCCTTCCTCTTCCTCTTCCTCTTCCTCTTTTCTTCTCTTTTTTGTCCTCTCCATTCTTCTTATTTTCTCCTCCCTCCTCCTCTCCACTTCTTTGATCACCACTTCCCTTACCTTCTTCCTCTCTCTCTCTCTCTCTCTCTCTCTCTCTCTCTCTCTCTCTCCTTCACCTTCGTCACCTCCTCCTCCTTTCCTTCTCCCTATCCTCCCCATCATCTGTTCCATCCTGTCTTCTTCCGCCCTCACCCCTCTCCTCCCCCATCCTCTATGCCCCCCACCCCTCCCTCCTCTCCTCCCCCATCCTCTATGCCCTCACCACCCCCGCTTCTCCTCCCCACCCCCCTCTCCTCCCCTTCTCCCCCTTCCCCCCTCCCTCCTCTCCTCCCCCATCCTCTTTACCCCCTTCTTCTCCCCCTCCCTCCTCCCCCTCCCCCCATCCTCTATGGCCCCCTCTCCATCTTCCTCCTCACCCCCTCTCCTCCCCTTCCCCACCTCCTCCTCTCCTCCCCCATCCTCTATGCCCCCCCCCCCCGCTTCTCCTCCTCACCCCCTCATCCCACTCCCCCCCTCTCCTCCCCTTCTCCCCCTTCCCCCCTCCCTCCTCTCCGCCCCATCCTCCATACCCTCCTCTCCCCTTCTCCCTCTCCCCCCCAGTTCTACTTCTGGCCAAGAAACGACATAAAACCAGGGATTTTTCTACTGGAAAGATTGTATAATCTCTCGAGAAGCAGATTTTCCCATTTTCTTTTATTATTATTATTTATTTAAGGGTAACTTACGTATTCCAGGATTACGTACTTCGGGATTTTTTTTTTCTTCTTCTTCTGAGAATATCCCGTATCTTAGGTTATGACGAATAAACACATTTCTTCTAATGACAATCACGAATTATCTAATTATACAAAATGATTATCAATAATTAACGATTAACAATGACAATTAACCATTCGAATGATAAACAACAACACGATAATGCAGCGAATCAAGACCCCACGAAATTAACGAAGAAGTTTGTCGAAACTTCTCTCGACGTTCCGGAAGTTTATTTGAAAGGTGACAATAGGAGGGAGAGAGATAGAGAAAAGAGAAAGAGAGAAGGAAAGGGAAGGGAAGAGAAGAGGAGGGAAGGGAAGAAAAGAGGAAGAGGGAAGGAAAGGGAGGGGAAGAGAAGAGAAGAGAAAAAGAGAAAGGGAAGGGAAGGGAAGAGGCAAGGGGAGGGGATGGGGAGGGGAGGGGAGGGGGAGGAAAGGGAGGGGAGAAAGGAGATGAAAAGGTGGAGGAGGAGAAGGAGGAGGAGGAGGAGGAGGAGATGAAGGATAATCCAAGCCCAACCAACCAACCAGAGCCAAGGACCAGGCCGAGGCCGAGAGAGTCCCCCACCAACGCAACCAAACGCCGCAAAGTCAACCGAGAGAGGGCGCTTCTACCACAAGACAACCTCTCGGGGGGGGGGGGGGGGAAGNCTGTCAAACATTTCATTCGGCGAATCATGAAGGAAAAAAAAAAAAACTGAATGTGAAATTGGATATGTTTATTTTGCCAACTGCTTTTTGCAAGGTTGCATAAACGCAATATCAAACCGGACTCTTTTATGAAATTGTTCATTTTGCAAGAGGACTTGAGATACATGTTTTTCCCGTGTCTGATTGCACGTGTCGACATTACGGTTTCTCTCTGTTTCTCTTTCTCTCTCTCTTTCTTTCTCTCTTTCTCTCTTTCTCTCTTTCTTTCTTTCTCTTTTTCTCTCTTTCTCTCTTTCTCTCTTTCTCTCTCTCTCAATCTCTCTTTCTATCTCTCTTTCTCTCTTTCCCCCTTTCTCTCTTTCTCTCTTTCTCTTTTTCTCTCTTCCTCTCTTTCTCTCTTTCTCCCTTTCTCTCTTTCTTTCTTTCTCTTTTTCTCTCTTCCTCTCTTTCTCTCTTTCTCTCTTTCTCTCTTTCGCTCTTTCTTTCTTTCTTTCTTTCTCTCTTTCTCTCTTTCTCTCTTTCTCTCTTTCTCTCTTTCTCTCTTTCTCTCTTTCTCTCTTTCTCTCTTTTTCTCTTTCTCTCTTTCTCTCTTTCTCTCTCTCTCAATCTCTCTTTCTATCTCTCTTTCTCTCTTTCTCTCTTTCTCCCTTTCTCTCTTTCTCTCTTCCTCTCTTTCTCTCTTTCTCTCTTTCTCTCTTTCTCTCTTTCTCTCTTTCTCTTTTTCTCTCTTTCTCTCTTTTTATATCTTTCTCTCTTTCTCTTTTTCTCTCTTTCTCTCTTTTTCTCTTCCTCTCTTTATCTCTTTCTCCTTTTCTTTCTTTCCCTCCATCTCTCCTTCTCCCTCTCTCTTCCTTCTTTCTCCTTCTTTCTCCTTCTCTTTCTCCTTCTCTCTCTCCTTCTCTTTCTCCTTCTCTCTCTCTCTCCTTCTATATATCCCTCTCCCTCTCGCTCTCCTTCTTTCCCTCTCCCTCTCTCTCTCTCGTCTCTTTATTTCTCTTTTTCTTTCTCTCTCTCTAGTTTGTAGTTTGTAGTCTGTAGTCTTACGAGTCTCTCTCTTTCTCTCTCCCACTCACTTAAAACACACACACAAACACAAACACACAAACACACACACATGCTAACCAACAAAGCAAAGCAACAAAGCAATTCAACAAATCAACGGCCTTTTCTCAACCCACGAGACAAACCCACGCATTCCCGCACCACAAAGAGCATGGGCAGTACTATCTATATGTGGATTTTTCCCCCTCGAGCATATAGCACTTCGTATGCAAATGAGCTTGGATATAAACTATAGCGAGGCCCTCCCGAGTACCTACCTCCTCCCTCCTTCCTCTTCCTCTTCCTCTTCTCTTCTCTTCTCTTCTTTGTCCTCCAAATTCTTCTTCCTCTTTTCTTTCCCCTCCTCCTTTTCACTTCTTTGATCACCACTTCCCTTACCTTCTTTCTCTCTCTCTCTATCTCTCTCTCTCACCCATCCTTTCCTCTTCCTCTCCTCTTCTTTGCCTTCCCCCCACCCTCTCTTCTTCTTCCTTCACCTCCTCCTCCTCCTCTCCTTCTCCCTATCCTCTCCATCATCTATTCCATCCTGTCTTCCTCCGCCCTCATCCCCTCTCCTCCCCCATCCTCTATGCAACCCCCCCACCCCCCCGCTTCTCCTCCTCACCCATTCCCCCCTCTCCTCCCCCCGCTTCTCCTCCCCACCCCCCTCTCCTCCCCTTCTCCCCCTTCCCCCCTCCCTCCTCTCCTCCCCCATCCTCTTTACCCCCTTCTTCTCCCCCTCCCTCCTCCCTCCCCATCCTCTATGGCCCCCCACTTCTCCTCCTCACCCCCTCTCCTCCCTTCCCCACCCTCCCTCCTCTCCTCCCCCCATCCTCTATGCCCCCCCGCTTCTCCTCCCCTCACCCCCTCATCCCACTCCCCCCCTCTCCTCCCCTTCTCCCCCTCCCCCCCTCACTCCTCTTCTCCCCCATCCTCCATACCCTCCTCTCCCCCCCCCATTCTTCTCCCCCCTCCCCCCCTCAGATCTACTTCTGGCCAAGAAACGACATAAAACCAGGGATTTTTCTACTGGAAAGATTGTATAATCTCTCGAGAAGCAGATTTTCCCATTTTCTTTTATTATTATTATTTATTTAAGGGTAACTTACGTATTCCAGGATTACGTACTTCGGGATTTTTTTCTTTTTTTTCTTCTTCTGAGAATATCCCGTATCTTCGGTCATCGAGAATAAACACATTTCTTCTAATAACAATCACGAATTATCCAATTATACAAAATGATTATCAATAATTAACGATTAACAATGACAATTAACCATTCGAATGATAAACAACAACACGATAATGTAGCGAATCAAGACCCCGCGAAATTAACGAAGAAGTTTGTCGAAACTTCTCCCGAGGTTCCGGAAGTTTATTTGAAAGGTGACAATAGGAGGGAGAGAGAGAGAAAAAAGATAAAGAAGGGAAGGGGAAGGAAGGAAGGGAAGCAAGGAAGGGTAAGAAGGATGGAAGGAAAAGGAAGGAAGAAGAAGAGGAAGGAAAGGGGGAGGAGAGAAGAAAGAAGAGAAAAAGAGAAAGGGAAGGGGAAGGAAGAAGGCAAGGGGGAGGATGAAGGGCGAGGGGAGAGGAGAAGGAGGGGAGAAAGGAGATGAAAAGGTGGAGGAGGAATGGAGGAGGAAGAGGAGGAGGAGATGAAGGAGATAGAAGAAAGTGGAGGAGGAGGAGGAAGAAGAAGAAGAAGAGGAGAACGACAACGAAGATAAAGACGAAGCAGAAACAGAAAAAAAAACAGAACAAAAATAAAGAATAGCTATCTCTATCTCCCAAAATAAAGATAATCCAAGCCCAACCAACCAACCAGAGCCAAGGACCAGGCCGAGGCCGAGAGAGTCCCCCACCAACGCAACCAAACGCCGGAGAAGAGAGAAGAACAAGAGAGAGGGGAGGGGAGGGGAGGGGAGGGGAGGGGAGGGAAGGGAAGAGAAAAGGGGAGGGGGAGGGGGAGGAAAGGGAGAGGAGAAGGGGGATGAGAAGGTGGAGGAGGAGGAGGGCGCTTCTACTACAAGGGGGGGCTTCGTCTAGCGAGCTCGATCTGGGGGGGGGGGGATTGGAGGGGGGGGCATTTTATCTTTCTCTCTTTGATATTGTTATTTGTTTATTTTTTGTTTGTTTTCTTTACTTTGTTGTTGTTTGGTTTTCTCTCTTTGATATTATTATTGTTATTATTAGTGCTATTGTTGTTGTTATTATTATCGTTATTACTAATTAACATTTTTCTTTTATCATTATTATCTTCATTCCCATTGTATCGGTTTTGGGATATTTTTTAAAAATCTTATTCGTTCTCTCTCTCTCTCTCTCTCTCTCTCTCTCTCTCTCTCTCTCTCTCTCTCTCACTCACACTCTCACTCTCTGTCCTATCTTCCACAACCATCGGATCCTCTCTGCTCTTCCCTCCCTCCCCTCCCCTCTCAATCCCCACACTTCCAAAGGCCTTTCCTCTCTCCTCTCCCCTTCCCCTCCTCCCCACTCCCCTCCCCTCTCAACCTTTCCTCTCTCCTCCTCTTCCTCTCCCTCTCCCTTCCCCTCCCCCCTCCCTCCACCTCCCCCTCTCCCTTCCCCTCCTTCCTTCCACCTCTTCCTCTCCCTTCCCTTCCCTCCACCCCTTCTCCTCCCTTCACCTCCACCTCCCCTTCCCATCCCTCCT
>BOPN01001455.1:150000-155000 GCA_017312705.2 Penaeus japonicus
TATTTATGTATGATATTAATAATAATAATAATATGTTTAATATTAACGTGTGTATATGTGTGTATATGTATATATGTATGTGTATGTGTATGTATATGACATAGCAAAACGTGTATTATGTGTGTGTATGTGTCTCTCTTCCTCTCCCTGTCTCTCTCTCTCTCTCTCTCTCTCTCTCTCTCTCTCTCTCTCTCTCTCTCTCTCTCTCTCTCTCTCTCTCTCTCTCTCTCTCTGTCTCTCTCTCTCTGTCTCTGTCTCTGTCTCTGTCTCTGTCTCTGTCTCTGTCTCTGTCTCTCTCTCTGTCTCTCTCTCTCTCTCTCTCTCTTCCTCTCCCTCTCTCTCTCTCTCTTTCTCTCTCTGAGGATAACCCCTGCCACCTCCGCCTCTTGAGATGCAACCAGCCTGTCTCAGCAAACCTGTCAAAGTCGAAAATCTTTCTCTCTCTCCCTACCCATCTCATCTATCATATATTATTTCAATATTCCCATCTATCGTAATTCCATCCTTCTTTCCCTCCCTCTTTCTATTCTCCTTTCCCTCCCTCACTCCATCTATCTTTCCCTCACTTCCTCTTTCTCTCCCTCACTCCACCCTCCTTTCCCTCCCTCTCTCCATCCTACTTTCCCTCCCTCACTCCATCTATCTTTCCCTCCCTTCCTCTTTCTCTCCCTCACTCCATCCTCCTTTCCCTCCCTCACTCCATCCTCCTTTCCCTCCCTCACTCCATCCTTCAGACAAACAACCGCAACTAAAGTAAAACACCGAACCGCCACAGAAATCCCAATCACATCCAATCTCCACCAAATTTCACGGATTAGCATCGAATCCCCGGCCCCTTATTACGCCGAAGCCAAAGCCGAAGCCAAAGCCGAAGCCAATGTCCGCGGACTCGCCTCTCACCCGCGGAATCGAACACCGACTCAGCCAAGCCCATAAAAGGTAATAATAAATGATTCCACAATCCCTCAACCTGAAAATTAACATCAAATGACAAATCAAATTCTAATTCACTTATTCGTGTGTGATTTCGTGTTTTTTTTGTTTTTATGTATGTATGTTAACGTCGGGTTTTTATAAGCTATGTGTTCGTGCTGTGTATTGGCAAGCAAGGTTGATGGGAATTTGTGTGCACACGCGCACATACATACATATACATACATACACACATACAGAGGCACAGACACACAGACACACACACACAAACACACACAGGCACAGACACACACACACACAGGCACATACACACACAGACACACAGACACACTCACCCACACACAGCCATTCACACCCACACCTACCCACTCACACCCACCCACACCCACACCCACACCCATCGACACATAACCGATTACCCTAAAACCAATAACAACACTATCAACAAATAACACAGCCCATATCACTCACGTCAACGACAATGTTATTACCACAATAATAATAACGATAACAACGATAACAACACATGCTAATCATAACAAATCCAACAGCATAGCGGATATATAGCGCAAAACCGCTGTTTGATTATGCGTCGCTAATTATTAACGTGACCAAAAAACAGCCATTGTTTATCTCTGACTACACATATAGAGTCTAATTTCATTACATTTATTGTCGGCGGGACAATCACATCAGAATGAAAAACTTTCTTCGTTTTTTCTTTCTTTTGTTTTATTGCTTTTGTTTTTGTTTTTTTGCTTTGCTTGTTTTTGTTTTTTGAAGGGGGGGGGGGGTTGAAATGTTGAAAGGAAAGAGAGGGAGGATGGGTAGGAAGGAGGGAGGGTGGGTGAAAGGGAGGGTGAGAGGGAGGGAGGGAGAGAGGGATGGAATGAGGGAGAGAGGGAGGGTGAGAGAGTGAGAGGGAGAGGGGAAGGGAGGAAGGGAGGGAGGGAGGGAGGGAGGGAGGAAGGGAAGGAGGGTGAGAGGGAGGGAGGGAGGGAGGGAGGGAGGGAGGGAGGGAGGGAGGGTGAGAGGATGAGAGGGAGGGAGGGAGGGAGGGTGAAAGGGAGGGAGAGAGGGAGGGAGGGTGAGAGGTAAGGAGGGAGGAAGTAGAGAGAGATTGAGAGGAACAGGAATAGGGAGAAAGGGAGAGGGAGGAAGACCGAGAGTTGGAGATGAATATGGGTAGGCAGAGGGAGAGGAAAAGAGAAAGGGAGGAGGAGAGGGAAATGAAGAGGAAGAGAGAGAGAAGAAAAAGGAGAGGGGGAGGGAAGAAGGGAGTGAGAGTGAGAGTGAGAGTGAGAGAGAGAGAGAGAGAGAGAGAGAGAGAGAGAGAGAGAGAGAGAGAGAGAGAGAGAGAGAGAGAGAGAGAGAGAGAGAGAGAGAGAGAGAGAGAGAGAGAAAGAGAGAGAGAGAATGAGAGAAAGAAAGGAGAGAGAGAGGAAGAGAGAGACTAAACGAAACCAAACCCTAAGCATAAACAACAACAAAACAACCCAGAATTACGCTTTTGAAACAACCAAACAACCAAACGAAAAGACAGAAAAACAAAGAGGCCTACCTACACTTTACCTCTCCCTCCCCCTTCCCCTCCAACCCCCCATGCCCCCCACTCCTCCCCCCCCCACCCCCCACCCCACACACGGCCTCGAGCCCCGAAGTTCCTGCCTAATAAATTCTGATTAGTGGGTACTTCATGGTAATAGTTTGTGACGTCCAACCACACCTCTGTGCCCCTCCCCCACCCCCCACCCCATCCCACCACCCCCTGCCAAAGCCTCCTCTTACCAACGCCCCCCCCCACCACCACCCACCCATTCACCACACACACGCTGAAACACAGACACAGACGCACACACACACACACACCACACACACACACACACACACACACACACACACACACACACACACACACACACACACACACACACACACACACACACCACACACACACACACACACACACACAGAATAGGCCTATAAGCTTGATAGCACTTCTTACTGGTAATATTCTTCCCAAATACGATTCTGGATAATAGGCAGGATATGGGGGGGGGGTAGACAGAGATAGAAAGAGTGATAAAGAGATGGATGGATGGATGGAAGGGTGGATGGATGGATGGATGATTGGATGGATGGATGGATGGATGGAAGGGTGGATGGATGGATGGATGATTGGATGGATGGATGGATGGGATGGAATGGTGGATGGATGGGTGGGTGGAGTGATGGGGGGTGGATGGATGGATGGATGGATAGAATGAGACGGGATGGATGGAGTGATGGGGGGCGGGGGTGGATGGAATGAGATGAGATGAGATGGGATGGATGGATGGATGAGTGATGATTGAATGAATGAATGGCTGGATGAATGAATGAATGGGTATTTGATAGAACGGACGGACGGACGGATAGATGGATGAATAAACAGACAGGAGGAGAGGGTAGAGAACCAAGCCTGTGTACACACCAGCAGCTTCCAGGCCCATCTATCTACCCGGAGGTGTAAGTGTTACGCAACTCGAATCCCTTTCCTTCTTCACTCACCCTTTCTCTCTCTCTCTCTCTCTCTCTCTCTCTCTCTCTCTCTCTCTCTCTCTCTCTCTCTCTCTCTCTCTCTCCCCTCTCTCTCCCCTCTTCCCTCTCCTCCCTTTCCTTCCCCCTTACTCTCTCTCTCTCTCGCTCCTCTCTTCCCTCTCCTCCCTTTCCTTCCCCCTTACTCACTCTCTCTCTCTCTCTTTCTCTCTCTTCCTCTTCCATCCCCCTATCTTTATTTCATGCTTCACTCTCCCTTTCCCTCTCTCTCCTTCTCCCTCTTCTTCACTCGTTCTTTCCTTCTCCCTTACACTCTCCTTCTTCCTCCCTTCCTTTTCATCATCACCTCACCTTCTCTTTCTCCTTCTCCCTCCCTCCCCCTCTCCCTCTTCTCCTCCTCCACTTCCTTCTCCCTCTCTCTCTCACCTCCTTTCCTTCCCTCTCCCTCTCTTCCCTGCCCCCCCCCCATTTTCCTTCTCCTTTTTCCTATTTCTCACCCTCCCTTCCTTCTTCTTCTTCTTCTTCTCATTTACAAAGACACACTAACAAAAAGTTTTATCCACACACTAACAAAATTATCTTCCCTCAAAAAATAGGGCTTCATAAAATCGGCCGCAGTTATCGTAATATCGGATTTATTGTCAACATAGAGCATACTAGACTAATTAATTTAATTGGTTGTAAATAATAAACCCGTTAGTTGTATCAACTGCAATTCGTATCAGAACCCCATCTCCCCCCTTCCCCCTCCTCACCACCTCAAAAAAATAAACAAATGAATAAATAATAACCACTACTGCAGTAATATTTCCCCCTTAATGTTTCATATCGGGTTCAGCACTCGATATCCAATGTATTCAATGTATTTTTCATGAAATTCAAAGTTTGCCATTTTTCTGTATTATTTATCTGGGGATAACAGCTGTTTTGGGTTATTATTAACCTGTCTGTCTTATATATTTTCTATGATTTTTTCCACTTTTGAGGAGGGAAGGAGAGAGAGAGAGGGAGGGAGGAGAGAGAGAGAGAGAGAGAGAGAGAGAGAGAGAGAGAGAGAGAGAGAGAGAGAGAGAGAGAGAGAGAGAGAGAGAGAGAGAGAGAGAGAGAGAGAGAGAGAGAGAGAGAGAGAGAGAGAGAGAGAGAGAGAGAGAGAGAGAGAGAGGGAAAGAGCGACAGAGAGAGAGAGAAAGAACGAGAGAGATAAGAGATAAAGCCATAAAAAGGCAAAGCGAAGATATTCAAAACAGTAAAAAAAATAAAAATAAAAAATCTACCAGCCCGCCCCTATGTAGCTGTGTCAAAGTTGAAGCTGTGATTCTTCCCGCTTTACAACCCATTTCTTCCAGCCGGCGCGCAGAGTGAGTTTATGGCAGTAGATAGAGATCCCGGCAACATATGGCATGCGTCCATCGAAAAATCTGTGAAAAAATGCTTATCCAACAGAGACTGGAGGGAAATAAACACATTTCACACTGTCATCCTTTTCAATATTTTTTTTTCCCGCCCTTTTTCTCGAATGGGGAGTGACT
>BOPN01001455.1:160000-163222 GCA_017312705.2 Penaeus japonicus
GGTGAGGGAGGAAGGAGGAAGGTGGGGGGAGGAAGGGGAGGAAGGAGGAGGGTGAGGGAGGAAGGAGGAGGGTGGGGGGGGAGGAAGGGGAGGAAGGAGGAGGGTGAGGGAGGAAGGAGGAGGGTGGGGGGAGGAAGGAGGAGGTAGGAGGAGGGTGGGGGGGAGGAAGGAGGAAGGTGGGGGGGGGGAGGAAGGAGGAAAGTGGGAGGGGGGGAGGAAGGGAGAAAGGAGGTGGAGGGAAGTGGGACGACAGAGGTAAGAGGAGAAAGAAAAGAAGAGAGGTAGGAGGTGGGAGGAGAGAGGAAGTAGAGAAAAGACAAAGGCAAAGGAGACAGACAAAGAAGGTCTAAATGACGTCAATGTTGTGAAACAACAACAACAACAACAACAATAAGGGCGCAGGAAACGAACAAGTGAAGTTTTTTTTAACTTTAAAAAAATGAGAAAGGAATAGATGTATGTAAAAAAATAGAAAATTATATATATATATATATATATATATATATATATATATATATATATATATATATATATATCCATATGTACATTTATATATTTTTTCCCTTTCTCATTTTTTTCCTTTTTTTCATACAATTATGCTTTTATTCATCCTTCTCCCTCACGCTTTCTTTTACTCCTTCCTTAATCAATTTAATTTACTTTCTGCCTGTCTAACTAACTGACTGACTGTCCGTTTCTGTCTGTCCGTCTGACTGACTGACTCTTCGTTTCTCTTTCTATTACTTATTTCTTATCTTTTTCCCTCTCTCCCTCTCCCTCTCCCTCTCCCTCTCCCACCCTCTCTCTCTCTCTCTCTCTCTCTCTCTCTCTCTCTCTCTCTCTCCCTCTCTCTCTCTTTCTCTTTCTTTCTCTCTCTCTCTCTTTCTACAGAACGGCACAGACGTACAGAGATAGAAAAAAAAGTCCCACAGAGAGAGAGAACGAGAGAGAAAGAGAAAGAAAGAGAAAGAGATAGAAAGAGAGAAAGAAAGAGAAAGAGAAAGAGAAAGAAAGAGAGCGAGAGAGAAAGAAAGAGAGAAAGAAAGAGAAAAAGAAAGAGAAAGAAAGAGAGCGAGAGCGAGAAAGAAAGAGAAAGAGAGCGAGAGAAAGAGAAAGAGAAAGAAAGATAAAGAGAAATAGACAGAGAAAGAAAGAAAGAGAAAGAGAAAGATCTCCTGACAGGGCTGCCACCGCGACCTGAGAGCCTCCAAAGGGTCACACACGAAAGTTTTATTGAATTGGTGTCTTGATGGAGGTCGAGTACTCACTACCTCGAATGGGAGGGAGGGGGGAATGAGATGGGAGAGGGAGAGGGAGAGGGGAGAGGGAGGGAGTAGGAGGAGAGGAGAGAGGATAAAGAGAGCAAGGTGGGAGGAAGAAAGATAGAGAGAATGCGTGTTTGTGTCTGCGTGAAAACAACAACAACAAGAAATATACTTTAGGAAATATTACAAATTCCCCATTCCCTCTCTCTCTCCTTCCTTCCTTCCTTCCTTCTCTCCCTTCTTTCCCTCCCTCTCCCACCCATCCACCCACCAACCCTTCCTCCCTCACTACCCTAACATTACAGAACCTTTCCCTCCCTCCCTCCCTCTCCCCCTCCCTCTCTCCCTCTCTCCCTCCCTCCCTCCCACCCTTTCCTTCCACCCACAATCCACCCCCCCTTTCCCCCTCCCTCCCTCCCTTTCCTTCCACCCACAATCCCCGCCCCCCCCCTCTCCCCCTCCCTCCCTCCCTACCTTTCCTTCCGCCCACAATCCACCCCCCCTTTCCCCCTCCCTCCCTCCCTTTCCTTCCACAATCCCCGCCCCTCCAACTCTCCCCTCCCACCCTTTCCTTCCACCCACAATCCCCCCCCCCCTTTCCTTCCACCCACAATCCCCCCCCCCCTTTCCCCCTCCCTCCCTCCCTTTCCTTCAACCCACAATCCACCCCCCATTTCCCCCTCCCTCCCTCCCTTTCCTTCCACCCACAATACACCCCCCCTTTCCCCCTCCCTCCCTCTCTTTCCGCCCACAATCCCCGCCCGCCCCCCTCCCTCTACCCCTCCCTCCCTCCCTTTCCCCCTCCCTCTCTTTCCGCCCACAATCCCCGCCCCCTCCCCCCCCCCTCTCCCTCCCTCCCTTTCCTTCCGCCCACAATCCCCCCCCCTCCAACTCTCCCCTCCCCTCCCCCCTCATACAAAATAACTTCAGCGCCTCCTTCTGTAGCGACACAATCTCCCCGTCGCGAGGAGGCGCCCTCTGTGAACCGGAAATGGAACCATCGCCGCCTTCCGCCTCGTATCTCAAGGGGGGAGGGGAGGGAGGAGGGAGGAAAAAGTGGGGAGGGAGAAGGAGAGGAAGGAGGAAGGAAGGGGAGGAAGGGGGAGAGGGAGGGAAGAGGGGAGGGGGGAGGGAGGAAGAGGCAGGGAGAGGAGGGAGGAGGAGGGAAGGAGGGGAAGGGAAGAAGAGGGGGAGGAGGAGGAAGGGAGGAAGGAGAAGAGGGGAGGGAGGGAGGGAGAGGGAGAGGGAGAGGGAGGAGGGGAAGGGAGTGAGTAAGAGTATAAAGGATTCAGGGGGAGAAAGTGGGAAGGGAGAGAGAGAGAGGGGAGGAGGTGGGAAGAGGGAGGGGGAGATGGGAGGAGGTGGGAAGAGGGAGGGGGAGAGGGGAGGATGGTAAGGGGAAGGGGAGAGGGGGATGATAGGGGGTGGAGGGGGTGTACAGAATTCAGGAGAGGGGAGAAGGGAACTCCTCCCTCGCCCTCTCCCTCTTACTTCGAAAGGAAAAAAAAAAAACGATATCCAATAGTTTTGGAAAAGATTCCCTCAACATTCGCCGCCAAAAAAAAAAGTCAAATCTCCACATCACTCCTCGAACAGAAAAACTTCATATAGGTCTTCGATACACACACGCTAACACACACATAAACACACGCACACACATACACACACATACACACACACATACGCACACACAAACATACACACACATACACATACACATACACACACATACACATACACACACGCACATACACACACACACACAAACAAACATGTATATTTTCCCTCTTTTTCTAACATCTACAATAACCTAACAAAAGAGAACTACGGAAAAAAAAGAAAAAAAAAACTATCTCTTACAAACCAACAATAAAAAAAAAAACACAGTTATCTCTTACAAACCAACAACAAAAAAACACAGCTATCTCTTCCGAACCAACAATACAAAAAAAAAAAA
>BOPN01001455.1:171215-181215 GCA_017312705.2 Penaeus japonicus
TTATGAATGAATGTGCATGACATGTTCATGCATGTGATTTGCGTGTGCATGTACGTGCATGTACGTACGTGTTCGCATATATAAAACATAAAAAAACACACACAACATAAGACAGAATGAAAGTATCAAGGTAAATCAATAAATCAAAAGCTGAGGCCATTTCATCCATAGAAAATCTTCGTTTTCGTCCGCGCGCGCTAATGACTGCCAGCGTCTCGTCTCGAACCCTTCATGTGGCTCTGGCTTGGGTTTCCGAGACTCGTCCGATGGCGTGGATTTTGTTTTTCGCGCACATCCTTTAAGTGGTGTTGCATTCATTTCTGCAACTTGAGCTCGAGTGATATGAACTTCATGCAATAGCTCTTATAATACTTTACTAGTGGATTTGTCATTTCTACTTAAAACTTTATTACTCGGTCGCTCTCTCTCGCTTTCTCTCTTTCTCTCTTTCTCTCTTTCTCTCTTTCTCTCTTTCTCTCTTTCTCTCTGTCTCTCTGTCTCTCTGTCTCTCTGTCTCTCTGTCTCTCTGTCTCTTTATTTACTCCTCCTTCTTTTTCTTCTCCTTCCTTATTTCCCCTTCCCCATCCCCCATCCCCTCCCTCATCATCATCAACCTGCCCCTTCCCTCTCCCCATCCCCCTTCCCCATCATCCTCCCATCGCACCCCCTCCCCCTGCTGCCTCCCTCCTCCTCCCCCTTCCCTCCTCCCCCTCCCTCCCACCTCCCCCTCCCTCTCTCTCTCCCCTCCCAACCCTCCCCCTCCCTCCCACCTCCATCCCAACCCTCCCCCTCCCAACTCCCCCCTCCCACCCTACCATCCCCCACCCACCCCCACCTCCCCTCACCCTACCATCCCCCACCCACCCCCACCTCCCCTCACCCTACCATCCCCCACCCACCCCCACCTCCCCTCACCCTACCATCCCCCACCCACCCCCACCTCCCCTCACCCTCCCCCCACGTTGCAATTTCAAAATCCATATTCTGTTCCCGAGAATTGGAACCGACAGCGGTGGCAATACACGCGCCGCCACCGAGTGAGTGAGTGAGTGATTATGTGTGTTTGTGGGGGGGGGGGGGGTCGTGTTTCGTTTCGTTTTCGTGTTTGTGTGTCTGTCTGTCTGTTTGTTCTGTCTGTCTGTCTGTCTGTCTGTCTGTCTGTCTGCCTGCCTGCCTGTTTGCCTGCCTGCCTGCTTGCCTGCCTGTCTGTCTGTCTGTCTGTCTGTCTGTCTGTCTGTCTGTCTGTCTGTCTGTCTGTCTGTCTGCCTGTCTGTCTGTCTGCCTGCCTGCTTGCCTGTCTGTCTGTCTATCTGCCTGTCTGTCTGTCTGTCTGTCTGTCTATCTGCCTGTCTGTCTGTCTGTCTGTCTGTCTGTCTGTCTGTCTGTCTGTCTGCCTGCCTACCTACCTGCCTGCCTGTCTGCCTCTCTATGTGTCTGACTAACAAATTAATGTCCGTGATATGTGTATGATACTGTGGGGTGGGTCGGATGGGGTAGGGGGTAGGGGGGGGGGGGTGGAGGTGCATTTGTTGAGACTCTCAGAATCTCGAAGACGACACAGAATCTCTCGCAAACTTAGAGCCACACAAGATGAAAGGAGGAACGGAAAGGGAGACACGCGCACACAAGCACATAGTTTGAGAGAGAGAGAGAGGGGGGGGGAGGGAGAGGGAGAGGGAGAGAGAGGGAGAGAGAGAGAGAGAGAGAGAGAGAGAGAGAGAGAGGAGGAGGGGGGGAGAGAGGAGGGAGAGAAGAGAGAGAGAGAGAGAGAGAGAGGGGGGAGGGAGAGGGAGAGGGAGAGGGGGAGGGAGGGGGAGGGAGGAAAGGAGAGAGAGAGAGAGAGAGAGAGAGAGAGAGAGAGAGAGAGACAGAGAGGGAGAGGGGGGGAGGGAGAGGGAGAGGGAGAGAGAGGAGGAGAGAGAGAGAGAGAGAGAGAGAGAGAGAGAGAGAGAGAGAGAGAGAGAGAGAGAGAGAGAGAGAGAGAGAGAGAGAGAGAGAGAGAGAGAGAGAGAGAGAGAGAGAGAGAGAGAGAGAGAGAGAGCGAGAGAGAGAGCGAGAGAGAGAGAGAGAGAGAGAGAGAGAGAGAGAGAGAGAGAGAGAGAGAGAGAGAGAGAGAGAGAGAGAGAGAGAGAGAGAGAGAGAGAGAGAGACTTTGACTTTGACAAGTTTATTGAAACAAGTGATTACGTACATCTCAAAAGGACGAGGTAACATACCTTACAGCTATGTCAACATGTTGAAATATATACAGAACAAAAGGCGGGTCAATCACAAGCATACAGAGTTAAATGTTCACATATCAGGAGAACGATATAACAGTATGAATTATCACCCTTATCATGCTAAGTCCTCTCCTGAGGTCACATGATTACATACTTGAAAATGTGACGCACATATATATTAATAAAACATACGCTATGTTCCTGGAGGAAAGAATTTATCAGAAAGTAAAAAAATATGACGTATCATAAACGATATTCATCCACATCTCAATAAAATCCTACTCGGGCTATCATAGTCTCGGCAGAAGGGAAGTCACAATCGGATATACAGAGAGAGAGAGAGAGAGAGAGAGAGAGAGAGAGAGAGAGAGAGAGAGAGAGAGAGAGAGAGAGAAAGAGAGATAGATAGAGATAGAGAGAGAGAGAGGGTGAGGGAGAGTGAGAGATAGAGAGAGTGAGAAAGAGAGAGAGAGAGATAAAAAAAAAAAAAAAAAAAAAAAAAAAAAAAAAAAAAAAAAAAAAAACAAGAACATTGTCATAAAACAACAACAACAACAACAACAACAGCAACAACAACCTCCAACCGTCGGGTCCTTTCTGTCTGCGAACTCGAAGGAACAAAAACAAAACAAAACAAAAAAAATCCAACAGAATTTTCTTGGTGGAACTTCCCCCTAAATTTCAAATGGACCCAAAAAAAGTAAAAAAAAAAAAAAGAAAAAAAAAAGTAAAAAAAAAGTAAAAAAGAAAAAAAAAAAAAGTCCTCGCAGACAAGAAGACAGAGTCAGCCTTCGAGACGACAGTTATTATTCCAAAATTATGCCAACAGTTGCAGCTCATTTGCATAAAAGCTAATGGGAACAAGCAGCGCCTCTTGAGCCCTGATGACTCTGGGATCGGGCGGGCGGGCGTGCGGGCGGCCCTGTCGTGGGCGCGCGCTCAGGGATGCTCATGGTGGGCGTATCTCACTGTCGTTTTCTCTTTCTCTCTTCCTTTCTCTTTTTTCTTTCTATCTATCTTTCTCTATTTATCTTTCTCTCTCTTCCTTTCTCTTTTTTCTTTCTATCTATCTTTCTCTATTTATCTTTCTCTTTTTTTTCTCTCTCTCTTTCTTCTTATCTTTTTATTGATCTTTTTCTTTTTTTCTCTCTTTTTCTTTTTCTATTTATCTTTCTCCCTCTATCCCTTTCCCTCTCTCTCTCCCTCTCCCTCTCCCTCTCTCCTTCTCCCTCTTCTCTGTCTCTGTCTCTCTCTCTCCCTCACTCAAACCCTCTTTCTCAAACTCCCCGTTTCTCCTTTCATCTTGTGTGGCTCTAAGTTTGCAACAAATGCACCTGCACCCCCCTCCCCCCTACCCCACCCGACCCACTTCACAAAATCAAAGACATATCAACGCACATTCATTCGTTAATCAAACACACACACACACACACACAAACACAAACACACACACGCACACTCACTTTTTAAAAATTAGACCAAATAAACAAAAACACATAAAAAACACACCAATAGGAAAAAGTCCACTACAAGAAAAAAAAGAGAACAATGTATAAAAACGAAAAAAATGAATGAAAAATAAAAAAAAAGACGAAGGAAAAAAACGAAGAAAAAAAAATCTAAAAAAAACGAATAAAAGAAACACAAAATAACGAATAAAAAAAAATATATATATATATATAAAACTAATAAAAAAATCTAAAAAAAAACGAAAAAAAATTAAAAAAAGAATAAAAAATCTAAAAAAACACGAAGAAAAAAAATCCTCAAAAACGAAGAACAAAATCTTCAAAAACAAAAAAAAACAAAAATACAAAAAAAAAATCACAACAAACAAACACACAAAACAACAACAACAACAAAAAACACATCTCAAAAACCAAAAAACCAAACAGACACTGGACGAGCACCACGTACCCGCACTCCCTCTCGGTGAAGATGATGTAATTGGGGTGGTCCTCCGTCTTCTCGACGAAGCGGATGCACGTGAAGTTCTCCCAGTGGCGCATGGCCTGCTTGAACAGACCCTTGTCGGCGCCCGTGAAGTTCGAGTCGATCACGTACGGAATCACGCCGAAGTCCCACACGCGCTCCTGGTGGGGGGGAGAGGGGGGGAGAAGGGGGGATTAGTGGTTTTGGTGGTTGTGGTTGTTGTTGTTGTGGTGGTGATGGTGATTGTGGGGGATAAATAGTGGTGATGGTGGTTGTGGTGGTGGGGAAGGATAGTGATGATGGTGGTGGTGGTGATTGTGGGGGATGATAAATAGTGGTGATGGTTGTAGTGATGGTGGGGGAGGATAAATAGTGGTGATGGTTGTGGTGATGGTGGGGGAGGATAAATAGTGGTGATGGTTGTGGTGATGGTGCGGGAGGATAAATAGTGGTGATGGTTGTGGTGATGGTGCGGGAGGATAAATAGTGGTGATGGTTGTGGTGATGGTGCGGGAGGATAAATAGTGGTGATGGTTGTGGTGATGGTGCGGGAGGATAAATAGTGGTGATGGTTGTAGTGATGGTGGTGGTGGTGATTGTGGAGGGGGTGAGAGGGGGGGATTAGTGGTTGTGGTGGTTGTGGTTGTTGTTGTTGTTGTGGTGGTTGTGGTGATTATGGGGGATAAATAGTGGTGATGGTGGTTGTGGTGGTGGTGATTGTGGTGGGGGAGGATAAATTGTGATGATGGTGGTGATGGTGGGGGGAGGATAAATAATGGTGATGGTCGTGGCGATGGTGGTGGTGATTGTGATGGTGGTGGGGGAAGATAAATAGTGGTGATGATGGTGCTGATTAATCAGGAAGAGGTAGTGGTTTGTGGTGATGATGAGGAGGAGGTGTTGATAATGGTGATGATGATGGTGAAGAGGTGAGGAATGAAGGTGGTGATTGGGCGGGTTGAGGGAGAGGTGGTTATGGTGATGATCGGGGATTGTGGTGATGATGACGATAAGGAAATGATGACGATAACTGAGGAGGCAATGAGTGTAATGAGCGTGATGATAAGTTGTGGTGATGAAGATGGTGATAACGACGATGGAAAAAATGGTTATAAAGAACAATATAAATAACAACTACATAATTGCATAATCACAGTCACAATAAGATCATCAATCACAAAAATATAAATAATAATATAATTTTTAATCTTAAAAAGCAATAAAAAAAACCTTGGCCCTATGCTCAAGGTTAACACAATCAGTACTCAACCACCCTCTCTCCTATCACCACAGCCACGCCATACAACACCAACCAAACTTCATCACAGTCTGGACATAGTTAACCCTTCTTCATACTCATCATCATCACTACTATCACTATTACTACCACCATCATCACCACAACTACAACCATCATCATACTCATCACCATCATCATCACTACCACCATCATCACCACAACTACAACCATCATCATACTCATCACCATCATCATCACTACCACCATCATCACCACAACTACAACCATCATCATACTCATCATCATCACTACCACTATTACTACCTCCATCATCATCACCACTAAAACAATCATGCTCATCATTATTATCACCACTATCACTATTACTACCACCATCATCATACTCATCACCATCACTACCACTATTACTACCTCCATCATCACAACTACAACCATCATCATACTCATCACCACCACTACAATCATCATCATACTCATCATCATTATCACCACTATTACTACCACAATCATCACCACCACTACGACCATCATCATACTCATCATCACAACCACAACCACAACCATCCCCATCACCACTATCCCCACCACAACCCCCCCCCCCGCCAGTATCACTAAGCAAAAGTGATCGTAAAGCACCGATGCAACCACAAGGGTTCATCGCAAAGGCGAGACGAGACGACAGCCGTGGTTGGTTGCAGCGACGTCGAGAAATCGTGTTTCCGCGACTCAACGGCGCATTTCCAGTAGATGTGCATCGAATCGATTCTTTGGAAGTGTGGTGAGAGTGGTGGTGGTGGTGGTGGTGGTTGTGGTGGTGAGAGGGTGGGTGGTGTTGGTGAGAGGGTGGTGGTGTTGGTGGTGGTGTTGGTGAGAGGGTGGTGGTGTTGGTGGTGGTGTTGGTGAGAGGGTGGTGGTTGTGATGATGGTGGTGGTGGTTGTGGTGGTGGTGGTGAGAGAGTGGTGTTGGTGATGATGATGATGATGACGAGAGTGGTGATGATGATGATGATGATGGTGGTGATGAGGATGATGAAGATAAGGATGATGTTGATGATGATGATGAGGAGGAGGAGGAGGAAAAAGAGAAAGAAAGAGAAAGAGAAAAAGAAAGAGGAGATGGAAGAGAAAGAGAAGGAAGAGAATGGTGATGATGATGGTGATGCTATGGATTCATTCTTAGCAAATCGTAGAAATATTACAGCACCCTCCTCTTTTTCCTCTATATCTATCTCAATCTCTATCCCTTCTTCCCTCTCTCCTTCTCTCTCTCTTTCCGTCTCTCATTCCCTTCTTTCTTTCTTCCCTTACTCCCTCCCTCCTGCCTTTACTCTTTCCCTCACTCCCTCTCTCTGGTTTCTCCCCTCCCTCCCTCCCTCCTTCATTCTGTCTCTCTGTCTCTCTTTCTCTCCTTCTCTCTCCCTCTCCCTCTCCCTCCCCTCCCGCTCCCCCTCTCAACCCTCACCTTCCCTCCTCTACTTCTCCCTCTCAACCCTCCCATCTCCCCCTCCATCCCTCCCCTCCCATCTCCTCCTCCATCCCTCCCTCCCTTTCCCCTCCCTTCCACCCGTATCTAAATAGGTTAAACCCCTGGATCACCAAACTCATAACTGGAGTCTAAGATACAGACGCAATCCCTCCCCCCCTCCCCCCCTCTCCCCCCGTATCATATCAGCTTTCTTAAAACTTGCATTAAGTTTGATTAATCCCGAGGAAAATAATAACAAAAAACCCTGAAGACTAAAAATAGAGGGGGAAAAAATTAAAAAAGAAGAAAATGAAATAAATATCAAATATCAACAAAAATATATATAAATATATAAATAAATGGTCACCCTATTGCGATAAGAGTTCCTAAAATTAATATTTTTCGTCTTTTTTTTTTACGTAACTAGCATATCACTAACCAATAAAAAATATATATCAACAAAATACAATTAATTCCCCTTCACGATAAATACCACCAATAAAATCATTAAAAAAAAGATTCACAACGCCGCTTTTTTTTCTTTTTCTTTTTTTTTCCCCGATGTATTTTAAATGACAATTAGCTGTTATCGGCATGGCCTGGCCCGGTTGAGAGAAAGGGTATAAACAGAGGGGAAAATGAGCAGAAAGAAGGGTAGAAAGAGGAGGAAGAGAGGGAGAGAGAGAGGAGGTGGAAGAGAGGGAGAGAGAGAGGAGGTGGAAGAGAGGGAGAGAGAGGGGGTGGAGGGAGAGAGAGAGAGGTGGAGGTAGTGAGAGGAGGCGGAAGAGGAGGAGGAGGAGGAGGAAACAAAAGAGGAGGAGAGGGAGGAGGTGGAAGAGGGGAAGAAAGAGGAAGAATAGGAGGAGGAGGAGGAGGAGGAGTGTGTGTGTGTGTGAGAGAGAGAGGAAAAAGGGGAAAAGGAAGAGCAGGAGGAGGAGGAAAAGGAGGGAGAGAAGGAGGAGAAAGAAGAACAGGAAGAGAAAGAGGAAGAAGAGGAGGAGGAGGAAGATAAAGATAAAAAAGAAAGAAAGATAAAGATGAATATGAAGATAATGATGATGATTCGCGATACCAAATATAATAATAACAACAACAACAAAAACAACAACACCACCATCACCACCACCAATGCAATATCAATAACCACAACAACATAACCCTATTGTTGTTGTTGCAACCATGAACTGTTCCACACTGAAAGGAACATTAAAAAACACCCCAAACAGCCTTTGTAGCCTTGTGTACTACTAGCAGCACCGGTGTCCATTTCGACTTCCTGTGGCCAGACTAACTCGCTCTCCAACTCACTCGGACTAACTGGCTCTCCAACTCACTCGGACTAACTGGCTCTCCAACTCACTCGGACTAACTCGCTCTCCAACTCACTCGGACTCACTCGCTCTCCAACTCACTCGGACTAACTCGCTCTCCAACTCACTCGGACTAACTGGCTCTCCAACTCACTCGGACTCACTCGCTCTCCAACTCACTCGGACTAACTCGCTCTCCAACTCACTCGGACTAACTGGCTCTCCAACTCACTCGGACTCACTCGCTCTCCAACTCACTCGGACTAACTCGCTCTCCAACTCACTCGGACTAACTGGCTCTCCAACTCACTCGGACTCACTCGCTCTCCAACTCACTCGGACTAACTCGCTCTCCAACTCACTCGGACTAACTGGCTCTCCAACTCACTCGGACTCACACGGCTCCATAACTAGTCCTTTGACGGCTCCGCGACCAGGCTGATGGCGTGTGTTGCAGGTTCTCTCTCTCTCTCACACTCATTCTCACACTCTCTTTCTCACTCGCACACTCGCACACACTCACACTCTCTCATCCTCACTGTCACTCTCTGTTCCCATCCGCAGACTCACCTTCCTCGCCGTGGCCGCCCGCCGCGCCCGAGCCCGCATGTGGCGCCGGTACTCGAAGGTGCCGCGGGCGCGAGCTCTCCTGGCCGCCCGCCGCCCGGCCGCGCCCACGCCCGCCGCCAGCCCTTCGTCGCCACCCTTGCGCGCCGAGGCCTCCTTCGTCCTTCCTTCCTTCGTCCTTCCTTCCTTCCCTCTTCCTTCCTTCGCCCTTCCTTCCTTCCCTCTTCCTTCCTTCCTCTTCCTCTCCTTCTTCCTCTTCCGGTGCTTCTCCTTCTTGTCCCGCTTCTTGTGCTGCTTCTGCTGCTTCCTCCGCTTCCTCCGCCGCTCCTGCCGCGCCTCGCCCTTGTTTTTCCTCCGGTGGCGCCGCGGGTCTCGCGGGCGGCCGGGGGCGGGCGTGAGGGGGGAGGGGCGGTGGGCGTGCGGGCGGGGGCTGGCCGGGCCTTGCGACGACGACGACGAGGAGGAGGAGGAGATGGAGGGCGGCGAGGGAGTGAAGGAGGCGTTGCCGAGGGCGAGGGAGGCGGACGAGGAGGAAGGAGGAGGAGGAGAGGGAAGAGGAAGAGGAAGAGGTCAGCGCAGCGTAGGCATCGGGGGTCAACTCAGCCAGCTGTTGCAAGGTCAGCTCCGTCTCGTATGCCTCGTTCGGCAGCGCAATGTCGTACACGAAGCCATCTGGGGGAGAGGGGGAGGGGGGGGTCAGTGGTTGCAGGAGCTGTGCACATTCATGCGGTAATATATGGCGTAACAACCACGACAACTATAATAAGTGTAATAATTTTAGTGGTTGTAGTTGTAATAGTAATAGTAGTAGTAGTAAAATATGAATGTTAAAAAATAATAACAACAATAAAACTAATAATGATAATGATCATAATAATAATAATAATAATAATAATAATAATCTTATTAGTAATGATGATGATAATAATAACAATAATAATCTTAATAATAATGATTATTACTAATGATGATGATGATAATAATAATATTAATAATAATAATAACAACAACAATAATAATGATAATAATCATGACCATAATAATAATAATAATAATGATAATAACAATAACGTAATCATAGTAGTATTAACAATGATGACAAAAAAATAATATGATTCTCAAGCAAATCAACACGAAGGAAAACAAGAAAAAGAAAGAAAGAGAAAAAAAAAAAAAAAAAAAAAAAAACAAGCACAACCAAACCAACAACCCCCCCCCCCAAAAAAAAAAAAAAAATATATAT
>BOPN01001455.1:218883-223883 GCA_017312705.2 Penaeus japonicus
CTAAATCAATTAAATGGCTGGCACAATACTGTGCCGCCCGGCCACTGGGCTTTTGAATGAGCGGTACAGTACTGTACCACCCGTCCAGAGAGGGTTAATAAGTAAATAAATAAAATTGAGGAAACTCACTCTTCTCTTCACATCAAAGAGGAACCACAGCTTCTGCGTTTGTAGTTCCTCAATCTGCTTTTCCAACTTGTTCTTCAGCTCATGGTTCTTCACTGCATCTTTTAGTCTGTGGAAAAAGCAATGTCAGTCATCATTTACGTCTGGTTGAGCATAAGGATTCTATGGGTTATCATAACATTGGTGAATGGAATATCTCTAACATGTCAGTCTCTTTGGAGAGTCAGAATATATAAAATAAAAAGATACATCAATATTTTTCCACTTCTTAAAAACTGTCAATCACAACAAAATACCGTTCCCTTTCTCATTTGCATCCTCTTATTTCCGTCATCATAAATCTTATTAAAAGTGAGATCAAAACAATATCAAAACAACAAAGCAATTCAACCATCGGACCGAACTGCCCAATGCAGCCTCCCCACCTGTCATTCTTCTTGATCGCCATATCCAGCTGAGACTCCAGCTCCGTCACCCTCGCCCTCAGGTCCTTCATCCTGTCGCCACTGGACCGCAAGAGATCATGCTGCTCATAAAGACTAGCATCACCTAATGGATACATCATAAAAAAAATTAAATCCAAGTACATGTTTAACATAATTTGGGGCTACTGACAATAAATCTGAAATATTTTCTTCTGCTTTTCATATGTGGAAATAACTGATTGTGGTCTACATGATTTATAGGACAATATGATACCTTCCTAAAGAAAACTTTGTACTTCTCTTGCCCAACTGAAAAAAGTGGAGGGATCAAATAATAACACTGATATACACCATCTATGGGTACAAGGTACTACATTCCATAAACCTTATCCTCTCACAAAACTAACCCTTTATACACTTCTCTCTGACACACTTACTCACAAAAGTTGCCACTCACCCACTGCTTTTTCTGTAGCCTCTAGGAGTTGTATGCAGTTCATCTTGGCAAAACTGGCAACTCTGTCCTGTGGCAGAAACTGGCATAGGTTGTCAACCTGGATATTTAGTGACTCTATCTTGGTCTCTAACTGTCAATGCACAAGAGAAACTGATTAGTCATCCACTCGTTACAATTGCAGTATTTATAGAATTAGAAAGAAACTGTCTTACAGTTGTGGTATTCATTGTCTTAGACTATGCACTGTAATATTTTTTTGTTTGATAACACATACATATAAAATACATATTTGTGAATTAATATAAAAGAAAAAAAAAACAACAACACAATAACAGAGGGAGACGGAGAGAGAGAGAGAGAGAGAGAGAGAGAGAGAGAGAGAGAGAGAGAGAGAGAGAGAGAGAGAGAGAGAGAGAGAGAGAGAGAGAGAGAGAGAGAGAGAGAGAGAGAGAGAGAGAGAGAGAGAGAGAGAGAGAGTGAGTGAGAGTGAGAGTGAGAGAGAGAGAGAGAGAGAGAGAGAGAGAGAGAGAGAGAGAGAGAGAGAGAGTGAGAGAGTGAGAGAGAGAGAGAGAGAGAGAGAGAGAGAGAGAGAGAGAGAGAGAGAGAGAGAGAGAGAGAGATACGTGGAACACATGAAATAGAGATAAAGCGAGAGAGAGAGAGAGAGAGAGAGAGAGAGAGAGAGAGAGAGAGAGAGAGAGAGAGAGAGAATAAAATGGGAAGAACATGAGTCATGACAATCTTACCACTTTCTTTGTAACTTCCTTGCCCTGAAGGAACCAAACACTCTTCTTCTGGCGATCAAACTGTCTCTTGATAACTACATTTGGACTGAAAGACAACAAATATTAGAAGGGGAAATCACATAAAATATCACTCTTTACTTTCAGCAGCTATTTGGCACAGATTGTCCATAAATCATCACAGAGGGAGTGAATTGACTTTGCTCACCTGTTTCCCTCAACAAAGATTTCTGTCTCAAGAACTGATTTTTCCTTGCCATTTTTTATGTATTCAGTAACCTGGTGGAATAAAACAGGATATTTGAGAGAAAATATCAATAATATTGTGATTAGGTTTTGAAACTGGTGAACTGTTATAAGAACTTCAATCTGTACTGGACACATTACTACTGCTATGATATTCATATTGCTCTTGATGCTGTCACCAAGACAAAACTGTAACTACAAAAAAAAAAAAAAAACACCTGGCAATGCTGCACTAAACTGTAAAACTTTAGTTCTTGAAAATTGTCTATATACTAAAAAGTACTGCCTACCACTAAAGCTAGTAAAACTTCTAAAAAAATACAAGCAGTATCTCTAGCAGTACTGGTCCAAAAAAAAAATAACAGCATCATCAGAGTAAATATACGTAAGTATACAGTTTTTTCTTTGTAATCATCCATAATGAAGATTATCTCTAAAGTACAAAACACATAGAAATTGCTAACAATAGGACTGGACAAAGCAATTATCACGGTCTCTCCATCTTTGCCTCTCTCTAGAAAGATAGAGCTGTGATTGGTTCTCTTTTTGATGATAAAGTTGATGATAGATTGCATTTTTTGCTAGAATATACACAGTGCAGGTTTGTTTGCTTTTGCTAAGCATGGAGAACATGATGATTGGTTGAGCCAATGGCAACCTCTAATATCAAATTATACCAGGGATTGCCAATCTTTTGAGCATAGCATGGTAGTGCCATATAAATTTCTTGTTTATGATCACTTTGCATTCTAAGTATGATTTTTATGTTTTCTATGGTTAGCTTTAGGCCAAGTGATACTACAAATATGTAAACAAAACATTTGTTATAAAATTATACGTAACTACTCTTTTTATGATACAAACTCCATATTTTATTCTTGTCCATGCAGTAATTTAAAAAATCAAATATCATCCTTTCCTTCCCATCCCCATTTTCTCAAAATTATATTGTCATTATTACTATTACCATTATATTTGTTATCATTAGTATCACTGTTATTATTTTCATTGTTGATATTGTTATTATTATTGTTATTATTATTATTATATTTATTATAATCACTATTATTTCCGAATATGAATGAGGTATGCAATCAACCCTCTTGCCTGCCACACCTGGCACGTGTGCTAGGGGTGGCAGGCCAACCCCTGGATTATACTATCAATCTTCATCTATGAAGATTAATATATAAAACAGTGACTATCATTTTGGTTCATTTTTGAGGCAATATTCTTTATTTCTATCTATCTGCTGTCAATAAATGCTGAACAATACCAATATATCAGCCTGATGGAATTCATCAGCAAAAATTTCTCTCTCTCTCTCTCTCTCTCTCTCTCTCTCTCTCTCTCTCTCTCTCTCTCTCTCTCTCTCGCTCTCTCTCTCTCTCTCTCTCTCTCTCTCTCTCTCTCTCACCTCTTTCCCTCTGCCTGTGACTGCTGGTTTACCCCCTAAGCAAATGCAGATTGCACACAGGATGGTGGACTTTCCTGTGCCATTGGGCTATAATGAAGTTGAGGTGGGGTTTGGGCCGCACTTCAATCTCATCAAAGGTTCTGTTGGGATAAGAGGGATGAATAAGTTGTTTGTTGTATTAAGTTGATAAGTAAATTTGAGGTGATAAATTAAATGATTACAGAATCATGAGTTAAAGTCTATATAACTGGGGTATATATAAACATAGATATTTATATATATATATATATATATATATATATATATATATATATATATATATATATATATATATATATATATATATATAAATATAATATATAAATATATATACATATATATATATATATATATATATATATATATATATATATATATATATATATTCAATTACCAATAGAAAGTGCCAAAATATAAAACCTTAAGTATATAAAACATAAAACAAATGAAAATAACACACAGAACACAAAAATTCATGGAAATATGTAAATGCTAACCCCCAGATGGAAGCAATAATGCAACAATGACAGAAAAATGATGTTGATGAGCAGGTTTTGCAACGAAGTTCCCACACACCTCCTCCCGCAAAGGCTAACCCTACCTTATCTTCCAGTGAATAACTTGGCTGCATGATAAACCTACATAAACTGTGTCTGTATATAAATACCATTATGTCATGACCAATCATCAGCCCTCTCTTAGAACTGCACTATATTTTTCATAATTTTTTTTTCTATTTCAAATACTCTACATATGCATAAGTTGTATACCATAATGTATACATTTATATTTGTCACATCCATATGTCCCCCACATGCTCATGTGCAATCGTTCATATGCAACCCTCTCCTGGCAGAGTGAACATCTGAGAGTGCGAATACATCTTTCCTAATTCTTTCACAAACAATATAGTGAAAATGAACTATCAATGAAACTGTCACAATTTCAGATTATATGACATTCATTAAAGTGCAATAACAATACTGAACAAACCAACGGAACTGAAAGGTTCCATGCCTTTCCAGCCATGCTACACTTATACCTTCCACAATAGGGCAACCTCAAATGCATCTCTAAATGTATTGTATATTGTGTTGCATTAGCAGTCATGCTGAAACTAATCTGACTTAGGGGGGAGGTGGGGGGTAGGGGACTGGATAAGCCCCACTTAAGGAAATTCAATCATTCTAAATAACTTATAAAGTTGGTCCTTGGCTTTGGTTTTTATTTTCCAGCTTACTTTGTATCTTAAAACACAAATCTTAGCTCATTTTTTCTCAACTTCTTTTCACTTTCCTCCTACTGAATTAAGAAAAAAAAAGTTCGACTGTGGTTATTAATAAGGATTTTTTTAATGATTGACACATTAAAAATGAGGTTATCTCATGAGAAACAATCATGTATATACATATATAAATAACTTCCTTATCATTTTGCAATACTTCGCCCCCATATTTGCCAACCATTCATAATCAGACTACAAGAGGTTTAAAATTGACCAAGGTTTAAAATGAAATAATAATTATTTAAAGAGTATTGCGCCACTA
>BOPN01001455.1:228883-233883 GCA_017312705.2 Penaeus japonicus
TCATGCATTATATGTGATTACTGTGTTTATAATGACAAAACATAACAAGATTACTGTAATATGGAAATTTGAAGTATGTGCTCAAGAATGAATGCAGTAAAGTTTTCTGAGTTTTTATTCAGAAGATACTGTTGATATTTGAAATATACAAAGTATATGAAGTGCTTTGTTTTAAGGCATTTTTTAAATTATTATTATTATCAATATTGTCTTCAACTGTTCATGATGAATAGATTTTATATGGTCTCCAATAGGAATAATATGGTTTTAGTCACTGATCATAATTTATGTATGTATTTTTGATTTAACATCAAATAAAATGTTTTTAACATAAGTAATCCCACTATTTTAACATTTTTAGTGTGCACTGACAGTTTCAGTTCTTTTTTTTGAAATGTATGCCCTTACTCCCATTGGTATGCCTTTCCAATACAAGAATCAAAATTGGCTCTTTACACAATTGTAGCACTTAGAAGGTGTACTTAGAAGTGGAGGAGAATGTATATTATCCTAAATTCCTTCACAATTAAACAGGGTTTCTCCATGAAAGCAACTGCGCAGAAAATCTTTAACCAAGTCACAGCAATAGGGAAGAGGAAGTCGGATAGCGATCAAGAAAGTGGAATGAAGAGAAAGCAAGTGGCTAAAGAGGTACTTCCTGTGCATCAAGAAACGGCTTGCGGAAAACAATTACAAATTTCTGCTGTAGCGTGTAAGGGTCGCTCTTCTTCAGTGCATACAGATGCAAGTTTACAGAGATACACAGAAAGTGGATCAGATGCAATTAGTTTTGATCTTGGCTTTCAGGATATTGTATCTGGTACAGGAAGTGAGTTTGAACAGGTAGAGCAGAGGGAAGAGAAGTCTCCCCTTCAAGAGGTTGAAAATTATCAAAATAAATCAAATAAAGACTCATCCACTTCAAAAGGAATGTTTAAAGTGCCAAATCTTGCTCTGTGCAAAATAAAAAGTTTCATCTCAAATACATCCAAGACTTCATCTATTGTTCATTCTAAAACACCCAAGCAACCGTCCAGTACACCAAAGTTATTAAATTACACCAACACTGAAACACCAGTGACCTGTAATAACCAAAGAAGATATGGTTTGTCAGATATGTCCACTAGTTACATTCAAAACAGTTCATTAAACCGATCTGAATTTAATGACTCCCTATCTAAAGTTCAAGGTTTTAAAAAGACTCCTCCCCTGTGTGAATGTGGACGGAGAGCTAAGCTTCTCCTTGTGTCTAAGCCAGGTCCTAATC
The DNA here is from genome assembly GCA_017312705.2 of Penaeus japonicus. Taxonomy (NCBI): domain Eukaryota; kingdom Metazoa; phylum Arthropoda; class Malacostraca; order Decapoda; family Penaeidae; genus Penaeus; species Penaeus japonicus. The sequence continues at coordinate 230,151 of BOPN01001455.1, forward strand.
AAGGGAGACACTTCTTCTCATGTCCCAATGGAAAGTCTAATCTGAAAAGGTGCTGCACTTTCTTCAAGTGGGAGGATGAGCCATACGTAAAAGCATCACCCAAAGGGAACAGTTTCAGGACACCAGTTGTAAATCTGAACAGTCACCTTCTATCTAAAACTTTACCACTTAACAGATCCTCACAGAAGCAAAAAACGTTAGGTATTCGAAGAGTTTACAGTGAAGTTACTCATAACAAGAGATGTTATGCTGGCAGTACCAAATCTGGTGAAGGATCATCATCCACAGCCTCTGTCTATCACAGTGAAAACTCTGCCAATATATCTGTTCAGATCACTCCATACATAGTGAAGAGTAAGCAGATGTGTAACAATAATTTAAAATAAGTTATGATGTAAATTATATTCCTTTATGTAATATATTTGAAACAAGTATGGGGTATCATGTATAAAAGGTACAACTGAAATTTATTTATCAAAATCTGTTATGAGCACTTGAAAACTCACGTATGTCTTCACCTGAGCATGACTATATTTAGTACAAATTTTTAAGGAGTTAATGAGATAATCAAAGTGTAAGAATGATATAAGTTTGAATTTATAAGTTCATGCAACATACTTAATTTAAATTATGAATGTTCCTGAATTAATGATTTTATGTGATATTTAATATTAAAATGTGCTGTATACAAACCAATAAAAAAGGCAATCTGGTGATACATTACCACTGCATAATATATATATATATATATATATATATATATATATATATATATATATATATATATATATATATATATATATATATATGTATATATATATGTATATATATATGTATATATATATACATATATATATATATATATATATATATATATATATATATATATATATAGACAGATATATATATATATATATGGAACTGTGTTTTGCATAACCCAATATATTATGAAAAAATGGAAATTTGAAATTTAAGGATGGAAAGGTATGAGCAAAACAAAACAGATGTGGGTACATTGTCATGGAATCATTTTGGATTAAACACAGGCCTATAAATGAAAAGAAAAAAAATGTGTACGCATTAATCTATTATTGTATTATGTATGCATTTACTGTTAGTATATGACTTATTTCTTTAATGGGCATACACCAACAAAAAAGTCCTTTATGCAATATAATTAGTATTGAAAATTTGAAATTGTAATTACAATGAAGTACCTAGACGAATTGCAACCATCATCCATTAGTTTTTGTCAATATATGAAAATTAAAATAATAGTTGTATGATACTTTCCTCTATAATCCTATAATAATAATAATCTTGTATTCCTGTTCTTGTATGATACATACTTATTGTATTTTTTCTCTTTTCCCCATGTGCTCTTGGATAATGAAATTAAATTGATAACATGAATTATCATTACATTGTGATTATAAGCCTAACAGCTTTCATAAATATGACACAAAAAGAGAACTGAAGATTGAGTGATACATAATCATTGACAAGAACTTTCGAAATACTGGAATGTGATTTTTCAAAATAAAAACATTGTCTTTTACTTATTGCTATCATCAGACCCAATGGGAGGAAAATACACCAATAATTATCATATCAAAAATAATTACTACTCAAGGATGTGTCGTACTTGATTGACTTGTTCAGTTGAGAAATACCTAATAAGCCACATTATTGAAAGTGAAACAACAGAGAAAAATATGACAAAATAAACAGAAGTCACATTAATATGGCCTATGTGAGCTTATTGAAAAGAGGGGGGGGGAGGGCATCTCTATATGAATAGTCCTCAATGTTATTGTTATTCTTAATTATTGAACTGTCCATACACTTAAACATACACCAAGGATTCAATTACTAGCCTTACCTGACCTCACCTGTTTAACCTATTGCATGAATTTTCATGGAGCATGTTTTTAATTACTTATTCATTATTGTTGTTGTTGTTATTATTATTATTATTATTATTATTATTATTATTATTATTCCTTTAATTATGACATTACTATAATAACAGTAATAAGAATAAAAAAAATTCCCAAAAAAATCAAGGCAAGGGGATAACTAACTACTTGCTGAGCCAAGTCTGTAAAAAAAAAAAAATAAAAAAAAAATCAATAAAACAAAACAATACTGATCAATGCATTTAAACATGCAATCCCAACATCAACAGTTTAATATTCACATAACGGATCATTATTTATTGTAATACCAAGATAATTTTAAAATATCTAAAATACCAAAAAAAATATATGCACATAGGTACACAGACATATATTTCTAGTTAATATCAATTAATTAAAAAACAAAAGCACTACATGTACTGAGATATATTACTTCAGTGTAATACATATCAATGTGACTGTTCCATGGTATTAATTACAAGAAAGATTTTGTTTTACTTTTATTGAAAAATAATATATAACTGCTTGTGTAACAATTTAATTTTTTATTATAAAAGTAAGTCTAACATATCTGCAAGAATTTCTTAAATCCATAATGACCACATATTACACAATAAAAATCTAACCAAATATTATAGCATACTGCAATATATTGATTCACATACTTAAGGGTTCCTAATAATATAAAATCATTTTCAGGAAATTTAATCAGGTATTAATTGCTGTAATATAATCATCTTATTACCAAATAGTAACACAAGAAAAGAAAGTAAGTATTCCTTTATAATTTGATGAAATGCATTTTCTGTAAGAAATCAAGTAGCATCAGTGCTTCAAATAAAACAATGCTTGGAACTAAACATAATGTTGGCTTATTAATTGATCATTTTTAAAGCAATTTCATCAATGGCTTTGAAAGTTATAGCGCAAGAGAAAAAAATATACAAACATATAAATATGTTTTTCGCCGTTTCAGTCATAACTAAAGAATCAGTTCAAGGAGTTATGTTCATTTTTTTTAAGGATATATAACCCAGTATTATAGTTATCCACAACATAATAACCGTTTCACATTAATTCACATTTCCTGATATACTTTTGTACACAGTTATGTAATGATGCTCTTTATCTTTCCAGTTTGGGAAACAAATCACAATTTATATTGGTGAAAATAATGATATTCCAAGCTGGCAGATCCACAAAATAAATTCAGCATTTTAAGTTGTATTTTTTGGAAACATAACTTTAAGTACAATAATATGGTTAGACTTCTTTGTAAAATCTGACAGCTGGTTCAGGGTTACACTTTAAGAATAATCTTCATCTTCATCAATTGCTTGTTGCTCCTGTTGTAGCTGTTGAGCAGCTGCTGCTTGCGCTTGTAACATCTGCCACTGCTGTTGCTCAACCATCTCCACCTGCTCTCGTGCCTGTATTGATTGGACAGAAGAAAGAAATATCAATCGGGAATTTATCTTTGGCATCAAATATATATAGCATGAAATGACAAAATGCTTTCTACAAGTTGCCTGATGATAATAGTTACTCAACAACTAACCTTTTGAAAAAGTTCTTGTTGCTGTCTGAGCAATTCTTCTTCAGGGATACCAAGGTTTTCTAAACGAGTGCTTTTTCTTCTCTTCTTGGCTGCCATCGCTTTGCAGTCTTTGAGCACAGCTTCTGCATCTGCTATATAGTCACCAAATCCCAGTTTCTCTAGTGCTGTAAACAAATTACATGACTTGAGAGATACAAAATAAAAAAGAATGATCATAATGAGTCAGAAACTGGAAAAAATTCAGTCATACAGTTAT
>BOPN01001455.1:243883-271383 GCA_017312705.2 Penaeus japonicus
TTATTTTTTACTTAATCAAGGAGGGGGCTTTGCCCTCCCCTCCTTTCAAGCCACTATGTGGCTGATACAATTTTCACCATATTTGTATCCAAAAAAACTAACCGATGGACCTAACCTTGTTTTTATTTTTGCCCTAGCCAAGAGAGGGGCTTTGTCCTCCCTGGACCCCCATTTTCAAGCTACTATATGGCTGGTACATTTTTATTATGGATATGTGCCTTTCTTTCCTTGACCCATTGCGGATGGGTGTCATGACATACATGATGTAGGAGCTTTGGCATGACGAAGGGTGTCGTGACATACAAAACGTTTGGGGATTTTGGATCTCTGTGCAATTTTTTTCTGCTGTGAGAAAGGAGTGTGTGATGATGGCAATTGCAGTCATAATTACTGTAATTACTGTAATATTAAGATAACTTAACATCCAAAACCTAGATGGCACCACTTTCTCCTAGCACCAGTAGGAGAGCGATGGCACACAACAAGTTGACAACCTCTTGCTCAAAAGTACCACTGATGAAGGATGGCATGCAGAATGAAAAGAGGAAGGTGACTCAATCCATACCCAGTGTCTAAAATGTATTCCTGTGCCAATATGGATGCCTTTCACTGTGGCACTCACAGTCACACACATAGGTTTCCTTCCTCTTCCCTACCTCTTCATGTTCTCTTCATTGTAGATGGTTATATATTTCTTATTTGTTCATGACCCCAAAAATACGAAAAAATAAAGTTACTTTTTGTCCTCTCATAAAACAGCAATACTTCTATCACACTGGGTATAAAGAAAATAATGAGCTGATATGGATCCTATACTACAATTTTAGTCAACTACAGCATTGATAGAGCTTGTCATATGGCACATATAAGTCTCTAAACTCAATAAAACACACAAAAAATAAAACACAAAAAGGGCTCTAGATTTACAATGAATGACTGAAAGAGAGTGGGAAGATTCAAATTATGTTGCTTCAAGCTGCCTCGCTCTAAAATAACACCTATCCTGGAGACTGGGCAAGCGGATCTATCCCCGTCCGCTATGGGTTAATTGGAGGTGTATGAGGGGCCGGGTCATGGGTTGTCCTGTAAAAGTTTAAGTGTTGAACTGCTCTCTTTATAAAAAAAAATTCATAAAGTCTACAACCTGTGCACTTGGTAATCATCTCAATACTGGATTTGAAATTTGAATGAGGACACAAACTCAACATTCAGTTGTCTGTGATTGGTTGATAAAATTGTCGGTTAGATCATTTGTTTTCGAATTGGTGCTACTTTTGTCCCGTGACATTTCCCATTAGCAATGTTTTTTTTGTATTTCTGCGGGCGAGGTCAGTGCATGCGCAGAGTTGATATTTTTCAGTCAGAGGTTTGTCAGTGCAGTGGAAACCTCTCCCTTTACACATTTTTTAAGTATCGTCAAAATAATATATCTTACTTATATTCTGCATCCAGAATAAGAGAGTTTTATGGTGGTGTTATGTCATAATTAAAACTATGTCATGCTTTAATGTTAGTTTTTTTTTTACTACATTTGGTTGTGTCTTTATACAGTTATACCAAGAAATCAGGGTTTTTGGGTGGGGGGAGCCATGAATCATATTAACCCGTTAACGACGGATGACGTGTTTTTTTGTCATACATGACGCAGGACCTCTTGCCTGACAATGGGCGTCATGGCGTTCGGGGATTCTGGATCACTATGTTATTTTATTGTACTATAAGTAATGAGTGAGTGATGTTGACAATTGCAGTCATAATTATTATAACTGCCGTAAAAATAAGCAAAATGGTTTTCAACTCACTTACAAAACCTAGATGGCACCACTTTCTTCTAGCACCAGCAGGAGAAAGAGCCTTGAATGGCACCCATCTACGGTCTCTAGCAAGCATATCTCTGTAGAATGATGGCATCATAGAAGTTCCCGATCTCTTGCTCTAAAGTACAGATGAAGATGTGCAGACAGAACGAGAGGAGGAAGGTGACTCACACCATGCCCAATGCATACAATGTGACCCTGTGCCAGTATGGATGCCTTTTATTGTGTCACTCACTGTCAAAAGCACAAGTTTCCTTCCTCTTCCCAACCTCTTCATTTTGGGTGGTTATAAGTTTCGTGTTTGTTAAAGTGACAGCACAGAAATGCGAAAAAATAAAGTTGTTTTTGTCCCCTAAAACAGTATGCTTCTATCACATTGAGTGTAAAGAAAAAAACATGAGTTGATATGGACCCTGAACTACAATTTTAGTCAATTACAGAATTGATGGAGCCTGTGATATGACAGATATAAATTTCTAAAAATAGTAAAACACACAAAAAAACGAAACACAAAAATGTCTCTAGCTCTACAATGAGTGACTAAAATGGAGTGGGAAAAATCAAATTATGTTGCAGAAGCTGCCTCGATCAGAAATAAAACTCATCCTGGAGCCTGTGTAAGCAAATCTATCCCCCGTCGGCAATGGGTTAATGGTGGTATGTTTCTGTCTAGTGGAAAATGAAGTACAAAAGATGTGGTTTCTTTACACTTTACCCAACCGGATGACATGGCAATCACAGATAAATCTTTGCCTATTAGCACCACAGTAAAAAAGTCAACAAACATCTTCCACATATATTCTGCCAAGTTAGAGCACTGACTGGTTCCTTTTGTGGTAATTTTCCAGTTCTTCACAGCTATAGAACCTCGCATTTGAAATTTTAGTCTACAATTCTTCCTGACATGTATTTCATGAATCTGTTTGTTTTCCATTGCAAATGACATGTTCAGGAATTGTTAAAGTCCTGATAGGTGAGGAAGGCATGAAGCATATTGTAAATTATGGGCTGAAATAGGCTTAAATGTATTAGAAAAATAATTAAAGCATGTAAAAAGTAACAACAAATGTTTAAAATGGACAATGTCCATCATTGATTAAAATCTATGAACCAAAGTGCCAACTTTAAAGAAATCAAAGGAAACACACTCCAACTTTATGCCAACCCTGTGGCATTACACCACAGAACCCCCTGGACCTCCCTGGTGTTAATATACTGCATTCAGTGTAAGATTGACATTGCACTGTAGACATTGTGAGGGACTTTGAAAAAATGTATTCCTGGTGCTTCAAACCTGCTCAATAACTTCTATATTAACCCATTGGTTGCATTTTTTATAAATTATGTATACAGTCGTGTGGCGGGTATATGTTACATGGCTCGGTGCCATCCACGTTTATGATTGATGCTGGCGTGACAGCAAATCATGCCATCTGCTATCAATGGGTTAACAGTTTGCAGAGGAAGTGATCTGAATGAAAATTGTCTTGTAATTTTTGTACTATACCCCTCAGGTAGTGATAAATCTCTTGAATACATTGTCAATGTGTATTGTAAATGCACATCCCATATTTAAACCATACATGTCTTCTCAATTTGAGAACTACTCTGAAATAGCTTAAAAAGATGAGCTTTGTAGAGGTGAAACAAAAATGAACATGAAACTATTATGATTGACCTGGCAATTGGGTAGTCATCACTGGTTGTGTAAAGATGACCTGAACATCCTTAAATTATTTTTTTCTGATAGATGTCTCTTTTCCAAAGAAATTCACACAAGAACTGCTTGGCTCTCTGATAATTATCCAGAATACTATAATGACACTAATTACCGTGAAAGTGCTGTTAATGATTCCTCTCACCCTCTACTACTCTTTTATAGTGGATATAATCCATGATTCCTAGCATATACCCCACAGTCTGGGCCACGATAATAAGGCAGGGTGTGAAGTAGATCAGGGATATTGAGTTGTGATATAGAAAAGGAATTGCATTGATACATGCCACATTTGTACCATAGTTCTACCATATATGTCAGATAGAAATGTAACTTGTTCAATTCTGCAAGTAATTAAAATTGTAGTATAGGGTCCATATCAGCTCATTATTTTCTTTATACTCATTGTGATAGAACTATTGCTGTTTTATAGGAGGACAAAAGCCAACTTTATTTTTTTGTATTTATGTACTGTAATGAATGAATATGAAAAATGAAATCATCCACAGTGAAGAGGTAGGGAAGTGGAGGGAAACCTGTGCTTATGACTTTGAGTGTCATCGTAAAAGGCTACTTATTGGCACAGGGGCGCATTGCAGACACTGGGCATGGGTTGAGTTACCTTCCTCCTCTTGTTCTGCCTGCACATTATTCATCAAAGGTACCTTAGAGCAAGGAGTTGTGAACAACTTGCTGTGTGCCATTGCTCTCTAAAGATAGTACTTGCTAGAGACCATGGATAGATGCCATGCTAGCCTCTCCCCTGCTGGTGCTAGAAGAAAATGGTACCATCTAGGTTTTGGATGTCAGGTGAAACCCATTTTGCTTAATATTATGGCAGTTATAGTAATTATGAATGCATTTATCATCACTTCATCACTCCTCACTCATAGTACAATAAAATAACACAGTGATCCAAAATCCCTCAATATCATGTATGTCATAATGCCAGTTGTCAGGCCACAGCTCCTGCATCATGTATGTCATGACACCTGTCTGCAATGGGTCAATGATACAAGATATAAAATCCGCTATAACAAGATGTAAATCTGCTGTAACAAGATGGATAATTGTTTACTTAGATTACGATGCTAACCTCAGAGCATTCCTTTCTGCCTTCTATTCATTTTCAATGTCCTTCCAAGCATACCACAAAAAAGGGCAACTATTTAGCTGTAATATATGTCCCAGAGGAATATAGTAACTGCTGTCTGCATTAGAGATTCTCAATCTTGGTGAGGAATATTGAATGGATGGCAGGGCTTTGAAAATAAATGGAAGTTAGCATGGTAATCTGAGGGAAACAAACAACAGTTTTTGCAAAATTTATTATAGAACATTTGTGTCGTATTCAGAAGCTGAAGCAATATAATTTAATGTGGTATGATTGAAAAGGCTTAGAATATCAAATAAAAGCTAAAAGAATAAGTTGAAATTATATATCTGAACCATCCAGAATGGGCTCAAAAAGAAAGAGACACAACTGCATTTACGGTGAAAGCTCTAGACTTCCAGAAAGATGCCCCACAATATTCATCTTGAAAAATGTGAGGGTATTATAATTTACACTATATACCAAGAAAAATACAATATGAGTATTATTATTCCACTGCACCCTTGTTTGCATATGGTTATATTGTCATTGACATATAATATATGAGGATAGGATATGAGGAAATAATTTTTGAGGTGAAGAGATGAGATTGCTTTCCTTATCTTTAGAGATCATGTAATAGTGATGCAACTGACATCTCTAACACAAATTGAAATTGAAGAAATTATTTAGCTCCTTTAACCTTCATCTTTCTCTGATAAAGAGTAGGTTGATGCATTTTTGTGTTACCTGAAATGCACTTGTTTAAAAAAAGAGTCATCAATCTAAGAAACAGACAATCAATTTCTATATGTTCAGTTTGTCTATAGATAGTAGCCAATGAAAACTACCATTTGATTAACCCAATCATAACAGAGCAATTATTTGCCTAATGCTATTCCAGTCACGAAGATAACAAGCACGCGTAACCTCCACGTGTGAGATCTCTCCCGGCTTGATGAACCTGCCCAATTCTGCGGAATGCTGGAAGGCTTTCTTATTTTTTATTTTTTATTTCTTATTTTTTGAATTTTTTTGATAAGTCAAGAACAATGTGTTTCTACAAATGCAAGTGCAGTTAGTGTACACATACATTTCTATGTAAAAAGTGTATTTAGAGGGAAAGTGAAATATTTCCATGATATGATAGCACATCATCCAGCATGAATGGGTTAACCCATTCACGACGGGGGCATTCCAGCCTTGCATGTCACAATGCCGGGGCTCTCGAACGCATAGGCCTAAATCAGTTAAATAAATGACGCCGTATCGCGTCCCCAGCGAACGGGCCTAGAATGCGCGGTACAGTAGTGTACTACCCGTCCAGAGAGGGTTAACAGGCCAAGGGCAGTTTCATGATTCCTTATTGACCAAGGCCTTGTGGATCTCAATTATTTGAGACCGTTCAGAGCTGGTTATTGTATTGTGAAGATTTTTTTTTTTGTGTGTGTGTGTGTGTGTGTGTGTGTGTGTGTGTGTGTGTGTGTGTGTGTGTGTGTGTGTGTGTGTATTTGCTTGCTTGCTTGCTTGCTTGCTTGCTTGCTTGCTATATTGAATCTAGTACGGGTATATCAATTGGTTATGGACCCAAGAAGTTAATTGCCAAATAAGGAACCAGTTCAAGCTCTCTTTTACCAGAATATATTTGGAGGATGTTTGGTAACCTTTTTGCCATAATGTTGTTAGGTTCAAAGGCAACTGCAATTACTGTGCATATGATATGCTATGCTTTAGGGTAAATTGTAAAAAAACCCACATCTTTTAGATATAAATTTTATATTAGGCAGATATATACATTTTGTCTGATTTGTGCCTCCCATCCCCCCAAACTCTGAATTCTTCAGGGTTTCTCAAGTCTGTGGGAAAGGGAGGGAGAGTTGCTAATTTAGAAACTAAAGGTTTATACGGAAGATAAACATTGGATTCATTCAAATCACAGCCAAATGCATGAGGTTATTATGATCCTTTTCTGTGAAGGTTATGTTGTCATTATTTGAAAACTTAACTTTTTTTTAAATTTTAAAAATTTCTCATAAGATGGAGAAAGTATGTTGTTTTTTTCTTCATTTATACAAACATATACAAGTTTGTTGAGCTGTATAATCAAAGTACTGAGACTGAGACCAGTCACATTCTGCAAACCTGCAAAATTATTATTTTTAAAATTTTTTACTATCTCCAAAACAATTGGACCAGTTAGAAAAACAGATTTGAAATCTCATAAAACCATATCACAAGATTCTGCAAGTGAAATATTGTGTATGAATATAGAGCTTTTGTAGGTCTCCTTGGTTAGTTATTATTAAATGGAACCAGTCCAAGTTTTATATTTTGCCAGAATATGCTAGAAGAGGTATGTTGACCTTTGAGCTCCTTAAGTACTCTGAGACTAAGACAATCATTTGATACTGTTGGGTGTATTATTATAATTATTATTTAACTGTAACATAGATGGAAATTGTTTGAGAATTAGTTGTTTGATTGATTACAGGTGGTTTATATAAGGGGTATTTGTCATATATAAAAAAAACTCAAAAACATATTTTTGACATTGGCCATAAATGCTTGAAATTAAGTTAATCTTAGAAATTCAGAGTTCTTTTTGAAGCTTGATGTGAAAGTTGAAGATGTATGGATATAAAAAAGCTTTTATTACAGAACATAAAATGTGGAGGTCATAACAGTCATTTGAAGTTGCTGCACTGTAGGGTTGGAATTATGATTTTGGACCATCCATCACATCCAAGTTTTAACCCACTGCAGAAAGGGGGCTGGGCAAGCTAACTAATGGGCGATCTTTGAAGCTAATGAATATTTTCCCATAAATCCATCACAAGACAAGAGTTTATGCTGACTTTGGAAAGCTGTATCTCTGAAACTAGTGCCATTATGGTAATAAAACTTCATGACAGTGAGAGTGCTTTATGTACATTTTGACACTCGTCTTTTAGGCCTAATTGGGGCCTTTGTCTTTATATCATGACATCCATCCGCAATCAGAGTGTTTTAAATAGTTCGGAAGGAAATGAATTGAAAATTTTTGTTAGAAAAATGAAGGAAAAAAAGAAAAAAATGGATTATGAAGAGATAAGGTATACAACAAATATGGAAATGAAGCAAAGTGGAAATTTATCTTCAGAGTGGAGAAAAAATTTAACCCAATGACGACAGTGCGTCACAATCATGTGACTCAGCTAAATTCCCGATGCTGGGGCGTCATGCCAGTGTGATGATTCCAATGCAATATTGCAATTGCCCGGCATAGGGTTTTTTGCGTAGCGCGTGCCCCGTCGGGAAAGGGTTAATATTTACTTTGTTAGTGAAAGATCACTGCAGTTTATCTGGTCACTATGACCTTTGTTCCAGAGGCCTTCTGTTGGAATGAAAAGCAGTTGATGTGTCATGAACTAAAAGGTTGACCTTGCCAGATCATTGCTCTGCACACATTAAGGTTAAAGTTAAAATACCATATTTTCATACTGTCAATATATCTCAACAAGTGAGGTTTTCGTAACTGTAAGTAATGTAAAAAATGTTATTAACCCTATGATGACGGTGTGTCACACCCGTTTGATACAGCTAAATTCCTGATGCCAGGGCATCATGCCAGTGTGACGTTTCCAATGCAATATTGCTATGGCCCGGCATTGGGGTTTTCATTTATCGCCGTGCCCCGTCGGGAAAGGATGAGTTACACACTCATATGTGTATGAAGAACATGAGGTGTCCTGTCTTTGAGGATTAGATTTTCACTATTCTCAGACAAAGGGGCTTTGACTGTAGGGATTAACCCCTAGAAGCTGCAAAGGTTTCAACTTTTGTATCCCCCAGCCACATTTAGGCTATGATTTTTGAAGTTTCACTAAGACATCTTTTGGTCTTTGGCATTTCAAAAGTTGGAATTTACACACCATAAAATATATATTTCATTGCCATTTACCAAATACAGACTTCCACAGTGAGGCATGAAAGTTGAAAAAAAAACCATCAAAGTGACTCCTCACATTTGAGAAAGTGATCGCAGTTACCTCTCAATTAACCCATTCATGCAGGATGACGTGCTGACACGTTTCGTGGTTTTTGGGTCAGACGCCGGCGACAAGATTTTTGGCCAAGGCCAACGCTCGAGGTGAGCAAGCTGACAGCCTAGGTTAGTGGCTAGTGCGCCCGTGAATCCCGAGGCGTTAGGCTTATGCGTTCGAAAACTCTGGCATTCTGACTATTCTAAGCCAGAATCACCCTGGTGTGAATGGGTTAAGAAGAAGAAGAAAAAAAAAATGGAACTTAACAAGTTGATAGAACACCAGTGCATAAGACATGGAAATATAGTGCAAATAAAGTAAGAAAAGGAACAAGTTTCTTGATAGAAAAGAATGAAATAATGCAGATGTATGAATAGTAAAAAGACAGTAACTTACCATGAGGTAACATAAATCTAAGGCTGAGGGAGATACAATTAATGCTCCTGCCCAGTTTCTACCTCAATTGTGGATAGGACTTTAAGGATTAAGAGCCCCTGTTTCACATAGGATTCTGTAGGATTACATCTAACTTTTTGTGTGTGCATATTTCCCAGAGTGAATAAAGGGGTATGTGGACACATGGGGCACACCAAAATCATCCCACTCCATCAAGCCCAGCAAAAAATTCTGGACTTGAAATCTAATTGCAAATAATCATTCTAAATTGCCAGCTGGAAATTGATATTCCTGAAATAACTATGGCCTAGAAGTTTTCATTTTTTTTTACCTGTATGTATTTTCCACAATTTTCAGATAGGTTTATGTCAAGATGGCTGAGAAGCCTGAGAAGGACACTGTGATTCGAACACTGCTGGCGTCAGCTCCCCAGAACTTGTCACTCTCACAGCCCAACACTCCAACACAGTCACCACATAAGGTATGGATAAGTTTCAGATATGAGTCCTATTTTTTCAAATGCTTACTGCTGGGGTTACAGCAGTGACAATGATATTTTATAAAGGCCTATTCATTTGCACAGATGAATTGGAAATGAATATGCATGTTTTGTTGCCAACACTAAACATACCATTTATATCCAGCCGGCTGGAAATTCAGGAGTCATTCACCCATCCTTTCGACGGCCGAGCTCAGCATCAAGACCCACATCCCCGCGTGCTTTAGGGTCGTCAGAATCAGACGCCAGGATGAGGAACTCTGGGGATCCACATGCAAGATTCACATCAATGCTCAGGCTGGCCAGTGGGCAGGTACGGGACGTAGAGGTGATGTTCGAAATGATGGTTTGATGGTACTCTGGTCTTGTAGTTGTGAACAGTGTCATGATTATGTGATGTTTGATATTTGGAGAAGACCTCTATTTATTGATATGGTATACTTCTCAATACTGTTAGTATTGTTATCATCAGAATTAGTAGTAGTATTATTCATTTTAAAGGAAAGTGAGCCAGATGTCGTGCTGATGGATCATGCTTATGCTCGGCCATGGAATTGGCGACCAGAAGCCTCGCACGCAAGACCAAGGAAAATGCTGTTCATGACAAAGTCTTCTCGTCAAAACCGCAGCAGCCACAGGTGATAATTGGTTTATTTTAAGATGATTTGAGAGTTTCTGGTATAGGTTTTTATAGAAATGGAAGGTACGTTATGGATGTGGTCAGATATGTCTAAATACAGTTTCTGTCCCAAATACACCAATTTTATTATGACCCCAAATAATAATGTAAATACAAGTATGAAGCTGCAAATGGAATTGAAATACAAATGTATGAGACATAGTATTTTTGAATGCTTTCATCCTATTTAGAAATAAGATAAAAGAAGAAAGAAATGCCTTGATATTTAAGTACTCCTCTTGCCTTGTCCACTCCCAGATCTGGGGTTTGTTCTTTGTTGTATAGATAGATAGACCCTCAAAGGTACATGGGCAAAGTATGAAATACATTATTTTATTTAGCATTTCTGTTTGAGACGATTATTCTAGTGCAGAAGATCAAAAATTTTCAGTTAGAAATAAATTAAATTCATGCAGTTATTTTCACTTCTAAATTATTTGAATCACTATTCATGCTAATATATTAGAGATGATTATTTCACACTTGAGAAATATTGGTACTTGTGTATGATTGCAAAAAAACCTCATGATTTTTTATTCAGAATGATTCTTTGCAGTAGTCCCTTGTACCAAGTGGCTCTCTGATGATCATACATTTACTTATTGATATTTCATTATGGAGGAAATCTGATTCTCTGCAGAAAAGAGGCAAATTAATAACATTTAGAAAATTACTGTTCTATATAGTGGCTTTAGAAATGAAGTTGAATTACATAAGTGTATTTAACTGTCTTTGAAGCAAATATGGACAATACAAGGGTCAATTTGATTCTGTCCCAACTACTTATCTAATTAGTTTATATTTATAGACATATATTCACAGAATTATGAATACAGTATGCTTTATTCATCTGCATTTCTTGCTTTTATAAATTTCACTAACCATGCATCAAAAATACTGCGTATATATTTTTAAATATTTTACTTCTCATATTTTAAATCAACCTTGATACATAAACGCCATGTGGCAGAAGTATAAGCTGAACCAATTCTCCAGAGCACCACATACTTACACACATTCCCTCACACTTGCACACTCATTACACTCACTTGTGCACGCAATACACAAACCTATAGGTATTTGCACAGTGATATGTGATTTATTCTGTTTGTTTGTCTGTAAAGTTGAAGAAGAATGTGGAATTTATAGAATATATTTTTTATTTTTTTTATCAACAGTTGTTTATTTAAACCTTGTTTGATTTGTTATGCATTTTTGGGAGTGCATTATTTGTTGACTGTTAGAAGATTATCAGAAAACTTCAGGCATCAATTCCAGAACCAGTTTCCATATTGTAGGGTTTGCGAATACAAATACCAACCCCCTAATGGCTATCATCACCTCTCCCACCCAAAGCAGTTATGAGGAAATGATCGATGTGGACTCGGAACCGTCCCCTCCCCCCCCGTTGCCCTACGATCTGAACAAGGCCCAGCAGGTGATGAGTGAATGTGAGAGGCATGTGGTATTTGCCCGTCTCGACCAGATCAAGGCCGAAGTCCCCCAGCAAGAGAAGGAGGCACCCGAGGATGAGGAGGAGGAGGACTGGGAGGAGAAGATACCAAAGTAAGTGTGGTTGATTTTATAAGTTATGTCTTTGTTAGTGGGTTGTATCATCCTTAAGACATGGGTAAGTGGAATAAAGGGAGGTAGGAGGGTGAGAGAGGGAGGGGGGAGAGGGAGGGGGGAAAGGGGGAACGGGAGAGAGAGTGGGAGAGAGAGCAATGCAGTTTTTACTATTTGAATGAACTTGAATGAAGGATGTTACTGCCTAAAGAACAGAATTCTCTTTGATAAGCAATAAGTTGAAGTTTTACTCCAGTTCTTTAAATAACCAAACACACCTTTGTCTCATACCAGGATTGGATGGACAGAACCACAGACAGCGTTATTCAACAAAGTAGTGCAGATTCTTGACTCAGACAGGCTTGCACGCCTCAGCCTCAAGGATGCTGATAACGAACCTGTGAAGAGGAGGGCGCAAGTTGGTAAGATTCCTAAACACATATCTCTTATAATACTTCTGACACTTCACTTCTATGTGATATCTGAAGTTTGCTATATCTTTAACACATCCCTGATTCTTTTTTGACAAATTATCAAAGTGTTGGATCTATGGCTAGATGTTTAGGAAATTAACTCTTGCTTGTAGGCTTTTTGGGACCATTCTGTGACTCATGTGTTTTTAAGAATTATTTTATTGGTAAAATGATAGGCATACATCCTTTGGAGATTAATTTTATGTAGGATTTGTTTGTGATAGATAATTCCTTTTTTCCTTCTCTTTGGTTTTCCTTTTCTTATTTGAAAGCAGCTGTTTGTATTATATCTTGCCGCTTAGATTTAACCCATTCATGCCAGTTGACGTGCTGACACGTTTTGTGGTTTTTGCGTTAGACGCCGGGGTTGAGGTATGAGGGCAAGGCCGGCGCTCGGGGTGAGTGAGCGGGCAGCCCAGGCTTGCGGCTTGTGCGTCCGAGAATCTCGAGGTGTTAGGCTTATGCGTTCGAAAACCCCGGTATTGCGACCGTGCAAAGCCTGAACCGCCCTGGCATGAAAGGGTTAAATAAAACTACCGAAAAGAACAAAATATCTAATTGCTTTTCTTGCTCTTCTTCATCTGCATTCACTTCTTTCTAGGGAGTAGCCATTTTTTCACAACACTTAAGATCTTATCCAAGAAAACTGACTTAAACTTTTCTTTTCCCCCCTTCCCCCTACCTACCTGTCTAGACAAGACGGCAGCCAAGTTCAGACAAGCTCTAGCGAGGGTGAAATGGGACTCCAAGCTGACCCAGTGGCTGCACTCTATCCTACTCCAGTACCTGAGTCTTCCATACTTGGCTGCTTACCTTGACATCCTCCAGGTGGGAATTGCCTAAACCTTTTGCTTATTTATTTTCTTTAAATATGGAGAGAAAACAAGTATGTACTGGATGTTTTTTTAAGTTCTCAATAGTAAAGAGAGAGAGATGTTGTTATTATTATTATTGGTTATTAATTAATTAATTTATTTATTATTATTATTTTTTCCTTTTCACTTAGACAAGGTATCTAGTAAATCAAAAGTAACCTCCCTGCTCTTTGGCCCCCTTCCCCCCACAGACCCTGAAGTCCAAAATTCCTACCCTGGTGGATAAGATGGTGGCCTTGAGCAGCACTCACCGAGGAGCCAGCGTAGAGGCCCTCAACCTCCTTCTGAAGAGGCCCTGGGACCCGGCTGTGCCCTCACTCAATCAGCACAAGCCGGTGAGTGTGTACAGAAGGAGAGCCATTGAGGGATGTGAATAATTGGATGAATTGGGGTTTGTGTGTTATTCGCTTGAGTAAATGAATGTCTTGTTGCAGGTTATTACAATATCTTTTCTATTGTGTATTTGGACTTTGCATTAATTTCATTATTATGAAGCCTCCTCCTGCAGGCATTTTTTCACACAGCATATTTTCGTTCAAAATACAAAGTAATTATTCCTTCACTTGAGTAACTAATGCAACAAACCAGATGCAAATTAGTAGCACTTTGCTAACTTCAAAATCCAGAAAAGAATAGGAAAACAAGATCTTAAGATGCCCAGCCCAGGCCAAATACTTTAAGATGTGGTCTGCCTCGGAAGTTTCAACTTGATAACTCTGGGTGTATAGGGAGAGCAATCCCATGGCCATCTCTTTGAACAACGCTGGTAGCAAGTTACCTGGCCTTCACTCAGGTGCTGAGAGAGATTTGAACTGTGACAACATTATATATTTTCTCTTTGGAATCTTGGCAGTCTGATTGATTTTGTTTTACCATGTTTTGTTAGCCATTTGATATGGTATGTATATATATGTATATATATATGTATATATATATGTATATATATATGTATATATATATGTATATATATATATATATATATATATATATATATATATATATATATATATATATAACACACACACACACACACACAAACACACACACACACACACACATACACATATATATATATATATGTGTGTATTGAGATGTATTGTGACTGATATTTTGAAAAAAGTAAATAAATTTTACTCCAATAATAGAAAAATAACACTGAAATAGCAGTACCAGTATATTTATTTCAAGACTTTTATCATTGTGGATGATCTCTGGTTTTCATTCTATATACTTGCTATCATTTTTCAGCAACTTTTTGTATTATTAACATTCCCCTTTCATTCAAACAGCGTAAACTAGAAGGGTCGGCAATCATCATTCAAGTTCCAAGTGGTCCCCCATCAAGCATCCCCCAAGCACCCCGGAGAATACGCTTCTTCAATGCGCAGCTCCACCACATGGCCAAGACTGTTCCTGTCATGATCACACCAGGTAAGACAGAAGAAATATGAAATAATGCTTTTAAATGATTGTCAATTTCCATGATATGTTAGTATGTAGTGCTGTTTAGCATATATTTATTTTATTTTATTATTTATTTGTTCATAAAGTTATTAAATGATGTAGATATAATACATGTATAGATAGATAGGGTTCATGTTTGGCAAGTAAAGTATAACTAGTTTGATGGATATTTTGTAGCCAGTGTGTTTCATTGTAGTACTTACTTGTGTATTCCTTTGCATACAGTGAAGTATAATTTTAAAAACATAATCCAATTGAATAAGAATTAAAATTCCACATTACAGAGAGCAATGATGCCAGTACTGTTCTGGAGCAAATCTTGTCTGAGGTGCGAGCACGGGTGGTAGAATGCAAGAACCAGTACCCTAACAGTCCCATTGTGCTGCTGGGCTGGGGCATTGGGGCTGTCATTGCGTGTCATGTAGGTATACTTATTTTTTTGTATGTGGGTTGTTGAACATTTGGAAGACTGTATATTTCGGTTAATTTTGCTCTTGCCTGTAATATAGCAAGTGCTGCAGTTTCCTGCTGAGAGATTTTATGAAGTGTAGGGCCATGCTGAACCTCTCAGAGTGATTTTCACTCTGTATATATATATATTTATATATGTATATATACATATGATATATATATATATAATATATATATATATATATATATATATATATATATATATATATATATATATATATATATATATATATATACATATATATATATATATATATATATATATATATATATATATATTACATACATACATACATACATACATACATACATACATACATACATACATACATACATACATACATACATACATACATACATACATACATACATACATACATACATACATACATACATACATACATACATACATACATACATACATACATACATACATACATACATACATACATACATACATACATACATACATACATACATACATACATACATACATACATACATACATACATACATACATACATACATACATACATACATACATACATACATACATACATACATACATACATACATACATACATACATACATACATACATACATACATACATACATACATACATACATACATACATACATACATACATACATACATACATACATACATACATACATACATACATACATACATACATACATACATACATACATACATACATACATACATACATACATACATACATACATACATACATACATACATACATACATACATACATACATACATACATACATACATACATACATACATACATACATACATACATACATACATACATACATACATACATACATACATACATACATACATACATACATACATACATACATACATACATACATACATACATACATACATACATACATACATACATACATACATACATACATACATACATACATACATACATACATACATACATACATACATACATACATACATACATACATACATACATACATACATACATACATACATACATACATACATACATACATACATACATACATACATACATACATACATACATACATACATACATACATACATACATACATACATACATACATACATACATACATACATACATACATACATACATACATACATACATACATACATACATACATACATACATACATACATACATACATACATACATACATACATACATACATACATACATACATACATACATACATACATACATACATACATACATACATACATACATACATACATACATACATACATACATACATACATACATACATACATACATACATACATACATACATACATACATACATACATACATACATACATACATACATACATACATACATACATACATACATACATACATACATACATACATACATACATACATACATACATACATACATACATACATACATACATACATACATACATACATACATACATACATACATACATACATACATACATACATACATACATACATACATACATACATACACACATACATACATACATACATACATACATACATACATACATACATACATACATACACGCACTGATGGGATGCAGATGTATGAAGAAAGAGTTGGGGGACCTATGGGATGGGAGGTGGGGATGGGATGGTAAGTGAAATGGTCTCTGGATTAATCAAAGGAGTGTAGAAGGAGAATGTGATTGGGAGGAGAAGCCACCCAGATACACAGGAGAAGGCCCAGTAGGGTAGAAGGTATTGGGATATGGTGGGAAGGATTGTTCTCTGTGGCCTGGAGGCTGGAAGAAAGGTGCCAGACAGAACTAAATATACTAGTTTACCTTCACTACATATCGTTCATGCTGAAATAGAGGTGCAAAAATAGCCTATCAGTTTTCAAAAGTTAGTTCCCAATCAAGGTGAATCAACTGTAAGATAATTCTACCTGTATGCTTGATATCAGCATTCATTTTATCAATCATTAAGTTCAGGATTTATGAATTTTGGATTATTTATTGGTAATTGTAAATTATTATCTGAATTTGATATCAATTCAACAGGTGTCCATGCTGGAGATGGTGACAGCTAACATCTGCCTAGGATTTCCAGTGACAGGTGCAACAGGCAAGCGAGGGGAAGCAGATGATCCATTACTAGACATCCGTACTCCAACCCTCTTTGTTATAGGAGAGAAAGCATCAAATGTCACGTATGTTTTAGGAAGCCTGATGCTAATTTAAAACTTGTTTCCTCTTTTCCCAACATCAAGCATTCTCATTTTTTGTATATTAAATATTTGTGAAATTAAAAATTGTCTATATTTTTCCTGATATCCTCAAAGTTTCTCTCTTTTTAAGCATCATTTAATCAATTGTTTACTTTACAGTGTGGATGACATGGAGGACATCCGCATGCGTCTACGTGTGGAGACAGGGCTGGTGGTTGTTGGGGGAGCGGACTCACACCTGCGCCTGTCATGCCAGAAGCGGCATATGGAGGGTGTCACACAGTCAATGGTGGACAGGTGTATTGTTGTAAGTACTTACAAAATATAGTCTTTGCTAATGTTTGTTTATTTTAAGACCACTACATATTCCCCTTAAAATGACTTCTGGTTCAGGAGGAGTCAGAATTCATAAAGCTAAACTAGCAGTTTCTTAGGACCAACAGCATCTCTAACTCTTAAGCCAGTGCTCCAGGTGGGAAGTCACAAATGGCCTACCCAGCATTTAGTGCACTGGTAGGACTAAGAAATAGGAAACTGGCTTACTGCTATAACACACAACAATTATTCTATCCAAATGGTTAAGAATATTTGAATTTCTGAACAATTGTAATGCTTGATTTCCGTTTAATAGAATCGCTTTTGACTACATCTGCAGAACAGAAATCAGTTGGGATATGACCAATGACTTTTTCCACAGGATGAAATTGGTGACTTTCTTTCTCATCTGCTGAGTGAAAGCAGTGGCAGCTCATCCTCAGTGTACAGCCCTTGCCCCTCCCACAGCCACCATGTGACCTCATCCACTGTCTACCCGCATTCCTCCATCACCTCCTCCTTCACCAATCCTCTCCCTCCCAAGTCGCAGCGCAAGGAAGGCACACGCAAAAGGAAGACATCTACGGGAAGCTCTCTGGATGGTTCTGCTCCTCCCTCTCCAGCTAAGATATCAAGGCCAAGTGAGTGGAGTGGGTTTGAGTTAGAAAGGAGGGCCAAGTGGAAGGGTTGCTTCAAGAGGAAGCTTGATATAGATGACATTTGGATTTTCACTCTGTTTTTGGTCAGATGATATAGTAGACTTAAAACCCATTGCAGACTGGAAAAATTTGCTTGCCCAGTCTCCAGGAGGGTTTTTTTTTTATTTCAGAGTGACTTTTCCCACTCTCTAGAACCATTTTTGTGTCTCATTTTTTTTTTGTGATCAATAGATCGAGACTTATATGTGTCATATGACAGGCTTTATCAATGCTACAGTCAACTTACGTTGTAGTATAATGTCCATATTAGCTCATTATTTTCTTTATAATCAGTGCGATAGAAGTATTACTGTTTTATGAGATCATAAAAAGCAACTTAATTTTTTTTGTATTCATGTACTGTTGTAAATGAATACAAGAAATATATTATCCACAATGAAAATAACATGAAGAGGTAGGGAATATGTATTCTCATGTTACTATAACAATTCACATTGTATATGAAAAAGAAAAAACCTGTTGTTATACTATCACTATATGCAACTAATCAACTTGCTTGCTCTCAGGTACACCCATCAGCTTGGTCGGAGGGAGCCTGAAGATACCTGTGGGAGTTTCCGCGCTGTCATCACCAGGCCTTGCGTATAGCAGTGGTGACTCATCTCACACGACACCAAGTACCTCCCCCTACCACCCCTCAGCGAGCCTTACCCCCCTCAGCGATGGCTCCTCAGCATCCAATCCTGGAACACCCCGAACCTCTGGTGGTAAATACAAGTTGACAAGTCGCTCTTTGATTGGGAAAAGACGACCTCTGCTGTGCTCGAAAAAAGCTGCCCGTAAAAAAGGTTGTAGGACCCCCTGATAGGCTTTGGGAATGGGGGAAAAAAAGGGCTGTTTTTTAACTCATTGCTGACAGGGCTTTTTTGGCTCCAAATTGTCAAAATGCTGGGATATTTCAAATGCTTAACACAATCCCGATAGGCCCGGTGAGAAGTGGCAACCCCCTATGCCGGGTCTATGCAATATTGCATCGGGAGTGTCACACTGGTGTGTCGCCCCGTCATCAGGCATTTAGCCTTGTCACACGAGTGTGACACACCGTCATCATTGGGTTAAGCCTAACACCTCGGGCTGTTCGCCTGCTCTGGCCACGGCCAAATGCTGCATGCCCAATCGCCCAATCCACTGGCCAGAAGGATAGCCATGACAAAATATCTCATCTCTGGCGGCTAGTCCAGCCACCACTTGACGTGATATCTTGTCACCTGGTGTTAACGGGTTAACCCTATGACAACGGTGCGTCACACTCGTGTGACACAGCCTAACTCCCGATGCCGGGGCGTCATGCCAGTGTGAAGATTTCAATGCAATATTGCAATCGCCCGGCATAGGGGTTTTCGCGTAGCGCGTGCCCCGTCGGGAAAGGGTTAAGGACAGGCACCTAAATTAACTACTATTATTGATAATGTGTACAAAATGTACAGTAATCTATTAAGTGTGTGACACACCTTAAGTTATGCATACAAATAGTTAGGTATGCATTTGGTCTGGTTACAAAGCAGGATGAAAGGGTTTTGATCTTATGGGAACCCTCACCTCTTGTTTTCTTTTTTTTCTCTTTTTTGAGTAGTGATTTTACTCCTCACCCTTTTATGTCTTACCTAGTGTTTAAAGAAAAAAAAAAATCTTCCATTAGGTATTTTCTTAGTATCCCAAAAGAGGAAAAAAATCTAAATAATTTTCTTTGAAAAGTTGGGTTTGGACTCCAATCAACTTTCTTGTGATGATCTGATGGTCACGTGACTGCTCTGCAAAATTGTGTATTTTTGCAAGTGAATTAAAACTTTATTTTGTATCATTTCCTACTTATATGAGAAATAAGTGCAAAAAATAGGTTGAATGGACAAATCCAAACCACTTTCTTTTGCAATGAGATGAGACCAAAAATTAATTTTTAAAAAATTATACCCAGAACAAGAGCAGGAAGAAAGGAAAAATGATATGTGAAACAAGATATTAGCATTTTAGTATTCTATTTTTTTCATTCATTGTCCATATAGATTTTTTTAGGATTTTTCAGTGAAGATATATCAGTATACAATGGTTTACTGTTGGGAAGAAGATTATTAAGTTTGAATTTCTATCGGTATACAGCATTAGCATGCAAGGTCTTTTTTTATATTTTTTGCTTTAACATTCTTCTTTCTTTTATTTTTTAAATTTATTTATGGAATAGCTCTCCAAGTTTCTTCCTTTTTGTCATATCTCTCAATATTGTCAATTGTCCTGAATGAAGTTAGACAAGTCTCCTATTTATCTTTCAGAATTTATAACCTAGGAAGGGAATTATTATTTTTTTTATTTTTTTTTTAACACTCCTCACCTCCTCCTCACTGGTTAAGTGCCCATAAAGACAAACTAAAAAATCGCTATAATGATACACACAGTATAAGAAACTTGTTCAAGAAAACCTGTAAGACACAATAGATTATATGGCAGTTTCATTTAGTTTATTTATTTATTTCTGCTTTTTCAATGCCTCCTCCTGGGAACCCACAAAAATCTTAACCCTGAAAGAAGTGCCATACTAATGCACACTTAATATAAAAAGAATAAAGAAAAAGTAAGGTGTAATCATTTTTAACCCTTCTGCATTGGCTCATATCTTAAGATGTACAGCCTGGGGTGTGTTTCCAGTTATTTTCTAGACATGGTAGGATATGTAAGTCTATATATATATATATATATATATATACATACATATATATATATATATATATATATATATATATATATATATATATATATATATATATATATATATATATATACATATATATATATATATATATATATATATATATATATATATATATATATATATATATATATATATATATAAATATACACACATACATACATACATACATACATATATACTCACATATATACTCATACATATATATATATATATACACACTGTAGCATTGTGATACCAATTAACATTTGGTATGATACCCTAGTTACACAACTGAAGGAATTGATAGCTTATGATTTCAACAAAATGGAAAATGCAGTACAAAAGTGATCACACCCCATGAAACATGCATGCTGCAGAAAGGTTAAGGAGATGTACTAAACAGGGAAAAGTTTATACCAAAAGGATATAAAAGATAAATAGATCTTAGAATTGCTGGAGTTCTCATTTAATGATGTTTTGAAGGGAAGGGTCCTTTTAACTTGTTGATTCCAGGAGCTGGCACTGTCCACTATGGTTTCGATTTATTATCATCATTATTATTTTACACATTGATAGTTCCATGAGCACTTAGTACCCATAAAGTCAATCACTAAGATTACCAGAATCCACATGTTTAGCCAGTTCCTTGAATTTTATTTTATTGTTTTCTTTTTCTTTTTCTTTTGATTACTATTAATGTCTCCTTTATTATTTTTATCCTCCTCCTCCTCCTCCTCCTCCTCCTCCTCATCATCATCATCATCATCATCATCATCATCATCATCATCATCATCATCATCATCATCATCATCATCATCATCATCATCATCATCATCACCATCATCCTCCTCCTCCTCCTCATCATCATCATCATCATCATCATCATCATCATCATCATCATCATTATCATTATCATCATCATCATCATCATCATCATCATCATCATCATCATCATCATCATCCTCCTCCTCCTCCTCCTCCTCCTCCTCCTCCTCATCATCATCATCATCATCATCATCATCATCATCATCATCATCATCATCATCATCATCATCATCATCATCATCATCATCATCATCTTCATCATCATCATCATCATCATCATCATCATCATCATCATCATCATCATCATCATCATCATCATCATCATCCTCATCATCTCCTCCTCCTCCTCATCATCATCATCATCATCATCATCATCATCATCATCATCATCATCATCATCATCCTCATCATCATCATCATCATCATCATCATCATCATCATCATCATCATCATCATCATCATCATCATCATCATCATCATCATCATCATCATCATCATCATCATCATCATCATCATCATCATCATCATCATCATCCTCATCCTCATCCTCCTCCTCCTCCTCCTCCTCCTCCTCCTCCTCCTCCTCCTCCTCCTCCTCCTCCTCCTCCTCCTCCTCCTCCTCCTCCTCCTCCTCCTCCTCATTCTCATCATCATCCTCCCTATTTTCCATCCCTTCCTCCTCCTCCTCCTCCTCCCTCCTCCTCCTCCTCCTCCTCCTCCTCCTCCTCCTCCTCCTCATCATCATCATCATCCTCCTCCTCCTCCTCATCATCATCCTCCTCCTCATCATCCTCATCATCATCATCATCATCATCATCATCATCATCATCATCATCATATCATCATCACTTGCTCATCACTATCATCTCATCCTCATCTTCATCCTCATCCTCATCCTCATCCTCATCCTCATCCTCATCCTCATCCTCATCCTCATCCTCATCCTCATCCTCATCCTCATCCTCATCCTCATCCTCATCCTCAATCATCATCGTCCATCGTTCATCATCTATCATCCATCATCCATTAATCATTAATCACCAGTCATTATCATTAACCCTTTCCCGACGGGGCACGTTCTACGCGAAAACCCCTACGCCGGGCCATTGCAATATTGCATTGGAAACGTCACACTGGCATGACGCCCCAGCATCGGGAATTTAGCTGTATCACAAGGGTGTGACGGACCGTCGTCATAGGGTTAATATTTGTCATTATTTTCATGATTATAATGTTGCTATCATTAATAGTAATAAAGATTTTAAAATTCCCAGAAATTTAAGGTTTGGGGTGAATAAGTGAAATCAGATAAACCTACTGACTGGCTTCATGGTGACTAAGTGATTGTTGAGTCATCTATTTGTAAAGAAGATAATAAAACAAAATCATAATGAACATTAAATGCATACATGCATTTCCATTATCAAGGATTTAATGATAGGGTATACTTTACCACTAGAAGTACCTGGTAGATTTTAATATTTTTACTTGTATTTTGTATGTAGACATTTTTTGGAATGATGTTTCTTACAGAAAGACTATTTATAGATTTATTTATCATTTTAGGGAATAATTTTTGTTTATAAGGTGATGGAATCCATCATGTATATATTTTGAATTTAAGAAAATGGATCTCAATTTTGCTATCTATAAAAAAAAACTTAAACAAGGTTTTTGCTTTGTAAACCAGAATTTTTCATCAAATATATGACCAGCAATTGCACACATGTTTACTAAGAATGATATAAATGAATTGTAAATTAAAGAAAAATGGTATTTAGAGAAACTTAGCTTTGCACTTTTATATATGAAATATATAAAATTAAGACATTGTTGACATATCTATCTGACATTGGTATTGCAAACCTTAAACAACAGAGAATTAATCTCAAATGGTGGTTGGGGTGTTTCAGTAGAGAAAATAAAGGAAACCTTGTGTCTAAGGCTTCAAAGCTATTTTTTGTTTGTTTGCTCCAGTTTTATTTTAAGTTTGTCTTAAGAAGGAAAAGCTTTCAAAGGAATTGTTTGGTATTTGGATAAGGCAATAAGAGGAGCTCCAAGGTTTGACTTTGAACACTTCTGCTCTAAATGGAAGGATGAGTGTTGGTTGTTTTGAGAAATGATTGTTAGTTATGTCTTTGCTGAATATGCAAGGCATCATTTACATTAACTTCCATTATTGGAGATGTGAAAGGGCAAGTAAACAGTTTTCTGTATGCACTGATAAAGGTCATTTTTCATTTGTCAAGAATTCTCTGCAAATGATTTTGATGCTATGTTTTGAAAACAAGAATACCTAAGACTTTTTTCTGTGGCTTTATCAAAACTGCAGCACTCAAAACTCTGAATAAACATCCAAAAAATAGTATGAATTTGTTGGATGAAACCTTTGCTTATAGTCAAATTGGATCTCAGGTGGGAAATTAAAATGCTGATTGTGTGTAAAATAGATATCAGTCATTAACTTCAGTTAGACAACATTAATTGTTATCAGATATTGAAGCATATCAGTTTAGTTGGTTTGTCAATCAGGATTAGTTATGTGGATATAGTGAGAAATTTCCATGCATGCCTCTTGATGGATATAAACTAGCCAGAGATGTATATTAGTCTGAGGTGTCACAGTAGCTAATTGGTTGGCAGTCTGAGGTATTACAGGTGCTGATTGCTTGACTCTTTGATGTATTACGAAATTAGGTTGGCTGATAGTCAAAGTATTTTTTGATTGGTTGGTGGATTGAGGGCAGTTTAAACAGCCATCACATCAAAGGTTTTACAGAAGGGATGCAGTATTTAATATCATTCAGGTAATCTTAATACAATCAGCTTTACACTTGCAAGGATCAGGAGACATATTTCTAGATTAAATTGTGCTATTCCTTATGGCTAACCCATTCACTCTAGGGCATATATTTGCCTAATGCTGCTCCTGCCAGCTATATAACAAGTTGAGATTTCTCCTGGTGTGATGCCGCATTGAACCTCTCAGAGTGCTTTTCAGCCACCCAATTCAACAGGATGATAATGAGAAGTTTTTGTAGTTTACATTATTTTCACAAGTGAAGAAAATTTTCTCTCTACAAATGGAACCCATATGAGTATATACATACAGTACAATGTAAAATGTATGTTTTGAGGGAGAGATGGGTTAAGAAGGATTAATCTGTCAGATATTAATCATCCAGTCTCTTGCCTGACCACAAGGCAGGAACTAGTGCTGCCTGTTGGGCACACCAGACAAGTTTTATTTCAGAGGGAGGAAGTGTCATGCAACATAAACATGGCATACTCTCTCTCTTTCATACTCACTTTCTTTCATTTACTTGTTAAGTTCCTAGACTTTTTTGTGTTGGTCAGTTTTTGTTTTACTTTATTATAAAAGTTTATATGTGCTATCTGGCAGGCTTTCTTGAGATTGTAATTGACTAAAATTCTAGTATTGAGTTCATATTAGCTCATTATGTTATTTACACTTAGTCTGACAGAGGTATAACTGTTTTATGGGAGGACAAAAAGCCATTTTATTTTGTCATATATTTTTTTCTTTTGTAAACAAATATGAAAGAAATAACCTAATGAAAAAACAAACAAACAAACATCAAGAAATGGAAAAGGGGAAAGTGATCTGTGCTTACATCTCAAAGTGTCTCAGCACACAGCAGCTGTACTGGCACAGAGGCACATTGCAGTTACTGCACATGGTCTGGTTCACCTTCCTCTTCTCATTTTGTATGTACATGGTAGAGATGGATGGGTTTCTTTTCTGCTGGTGCCATGAGAGAGTGATGCCAACTATTTTCCTGACTTTATTATGGCAATTAGAGCAATTATAATGATAATTTCCATCATATGTAAAATTGAATTACTGGCATTATCAGGTTCACAGCACCTGAATTTTGTCTTTCTTTTTTACTGTTGGCATGTTCATGTCACTCGTTTCTAATGAGTTAAGAAGAGGAATTAGAAAAATCTACTTTGTTTTATAGATTTTCACAGTTCAAAGTTAAGCCAGTCATGCTAGATGATATATATATATTTATTTATATATATATATATGATATATAAATTTATAGATACATATATTTGTATATATTTATATCTATATATATGTATATATATATATTTATATATATATATATATATATATATATATATATATATATATATATATATATTTATATTTATATATATATATATTTATATTTATATATATATATATTTATATTTATATATATATATATATATATATATATATATTATATATATATATATATATATATATATATATATATATATATATATATATATATATATAATATAAATATATATACATATATATATATATATATATATATATATATATATATATATATATATATATATATATATGTATATATATGTATATGTATATATATATGTATATATGCCATGAACCCAAATCCCAGATGGCATGTATACATACATGAGATTTGAACATCAGAGCATTTAAACCAATTTTTATTAACAAAAAATTTGTCAGTAGTGTTGTATAATCATTATCATTATTATGGTGAGGTATTATTGACAAAATTACTATTTGGTGTGGTTTTATTTGTCTCTCAGCATGATTCATGTTCTCAGTGTAAATTAGATATTACTGTCAGAGTTTATTTTTGAGTTGCCATCCTAAATGGCCTCAGCTTTGATAATGTATCATCACCTGATTGGTTTAGAAGTTTGTAGAAAATGTATAAAGTATAAATTTCTGCATATCTATCAGATAAAAAAAAATAAAAAACGTGTGTTTTGGCCTCTCATCTAACTGTTATTTTCTTTATGTAGAATCTAGTCCACTTGAAGATATGGAGTACATACTACAATATCAGTTTATTACAAGCTTCCTAAAGCTGATGAAATGGAAACTATACTAAACATATATCATATATTTATGATATATATAATAAACATATATCATATATTCATGATATATATAATAAACATATATCATATATTCAGGCCAGTAGTCTTCTAAGCATGAGGTTTATAATAATGATGTGATCATGCTCATAAAATAATCCTGGACAGGGAAAAAAGTTTGCTTCAGATTTCTCCCAGCCAATGGACTACCTACGTAGCATCATTGGGATAAGAACAAAGTGGGCTGTGAGGTGTCTAATGAATTTTGTCTCTTGGGAATAAAATTTGAATTGAACCTGAATGCCGGTTTGATAGTTAGGCTTGAGATAATTGACAAGTCAGGATTTAGATTAGATTTTATAGATAATATTGAAAAAGTTTAACTAGTCATTCTTGTTAGGCACTAAAGCCTTTTATAATTTCAACAGAGGTCATGTAATATTTGTGTGTTGTGTTAAAAGGAAAAGCGTCTGAAATCCAAGAAATTCAAATAACGAACATAAAATTTAGGTTAAAGGCTGAATAATGCTAAATAAAGACAAACGCAGACAGAAGAGTTTTGATGCAAATATCTCTTAAAAAACAAACTTACTATTCATTGTGAATCATGTTGTAAACAAAGGATAGAAGAAAAGATCATAGAAGCAAACAATTATGCCTAAAGTCTTTTTGATTTAATGCATCCTGAAGAAATAGTAAGGAGAAATGGCCTTTGTCTTGAATG
>BOPN01001456.1:72500-75000 GCA_017312705.2 Penaeus japonicus
TACTCATATAGAGTCCTAGCTCTTTTACTACTTTTTTTCTCCTCAATCTACACATCTTCGACAAAATATGATCTTGCTCTTAAATTTCCAGTTGGACTATATCTTATGATTTCAAATTTATCCGCATTGAATTTCATATTATTATCATATGCCCACTTACAGATGGTATGTAGATCCTCATTAAGTTTGTTTTCATTATTTTGTATATCTATGGATGTACATATTCTTGTATCATCTGCAAATGATGTTACTCTTGAGTGTTTCACACCATTATCAATGTCACCAATCATAAGGAATAACGGGGCTGAACGGACCCTTGTGGCACCTCATAATAATCGTTTCCTTTGAGTAAGCCCATTAATTTGTACTTTTGTTTACGATTTGTGGAAGTTGTAAATCCATCTTCATTCTTCCGCCGATTCCAAGGTCTTGAAATCTTATGTAGCAGGATGCCGTGATCTACTTTGTCAAAAGCTTTTGCAAAGTCTAGATATATTACGTCAACTTCTCTATTTTCAGTTAGGTCCCTTAGTATGTGTTCGAAGTGTGTCAGGATCTGTGATAAACAAGATCTACCACTTCTGAATCCATGTTGCCCGGGGTTTATCTTGTTTCCTTTTTCTAAAAACTGAACAATTTCCACTGCACTTTCAAATATTTTTATTATATGAGATGTTAGTGCTACTGGTCTATAATTTTTGGTTTGACCTTTGTTTCCACCTTTATATATTGGAATTATAGTACCCTCTTTCAGTAAGCTGGGGATAGTCCCCATGACCAAAGATTTCCTCCACAAAGTTACCAGTGGCTTTGCTATGGTTTCTTTACGGTTTTTAAAAAGATTGCTGGGATTTCATCTGGCCCAGCTGCTGAGTTTATTGTTAATTTCTTACTGCTTCAAGAATATCTTTTTCATCGAATATGAAGTCAGTGAGACATTCATCTTCATTACTAATAATACTGAAATGTTTCTGTGGGTCTGATATTAATTTTTCTATTCTTGGGACACTATAGACTTCTTCATATTGCAATTTGAGTAATTCAGCCATTTTCTTTGAATCAGTTACCAATACTGTATTCTCAAGAGGCCCAATTTCTGTTCTCCTCTTTAACCTGTTGTTTGCATAAGAGAAAAAATATTTTGCATTCTGTTTTATAGCCTCCACAGCTCTTTTTCTTCGGCTGCTTTTTAGTTCTTATCAGACAGTTTTAATTTATCTTCCAAAACCCTTATCTCTGCTTTGATCCTTTCTCTCTAACCTTATTTTTCTTGTTTCTTAACATGATCCTTCGATCTCTTGGTATAATGTTCTTGTTTCTGTTGTTTTTTTGGGGGATATGCATTCTACAGACATCTTTAAATGCATTATAAAGCTTCTTTAGTATATCATTTGGTGTTAAGAGGACGTCAATATCTTTCAGTGACTCTTCTAGTGTTGCATTTATTTTTTTCCAATCTATTTGATTATGGCTAAAGTTTAAAGATCTGAGACTCTTTTCTGCTTCGGCTATCTGTTTTTCACTACTTTTCTGATTATTTAACTTATTCATTGTGATTTCAATTATTTTGTGGTCCGATTGGGCTGTATAAGTTGATGATATGTTGTGTACATCTTCCCCTAAAAACAAGGTCCAGTATATTTTCTTCCCTTGTTGGAATTTTGATGATTTGGTTAAGGTAAAAAAATTCTTCAAAATCTAAAAGCATTCTCGCTTGTTGTTTTTCATCTTTAGTGGCATTTGCTCCTATCTTTATTTTCTTTGTTTCCCAGTCGATAAAGGGGAAATTAAAATCGCCAAGTATCATAATAGCTTCAATTTCCCTTGTATTCACAATGTAATTACTAATAATGCCTAGTGATTCATTGAAAGATGTTTCTGTTGTTCCGGGAGGTCTGTATGAAATAATGTATAGCTTTTTTGTATCTTTTGCCAATACCCCTAGTATTTCTACTGTATTATTAGAGTATTCTATTACAATATCCATTCTAGTTGCTAATTCTTTCCTGATATAAAGAGCTACTCCTCCTCTGCTTCTCTTATTTCTATCTTTCCTTATTAGCTCATAGTTATTAATTTTAATTTCTTCATTTTTTATGTCTTCATTCAGATGAGTTTCTGTAAGAGCTATCATTGAATAATTGTTGATCTTTGCCATGTCCTCTAGATATGTAGGTTTTGTCTGGTTACTTTTTGGATATAATCCCTGTATATTTAGCAACATGAGAGTCTCAAATAAGTATTTCTTTATGTCTACATTACCTACTGTTGTTAGATAATTGATGTCGTTTCCCCCTACTTTGGGGAGCTGGACCAACTCCCCGGTGTAGTGGTGGGCGTTTCATTACCTGCCTTTGTTCGAATAGGTATGCTTCGCAGGACTAGATGTCTTGTCTGTTGCTGGTGATATGCCAGTGTTCCGTCTTTTTCTCTGTTTTCTCTTAGTTTATTTATCAATGTTTTTTGACTTTGCCTTTTTTCATAGTTCAAGTCCGGTGAT
>BOPN01001456.1:95000-100000 GCA_017312705.2 Penaeus japonicus
AAGAGTAAATAGGTAAATTTCCATAACGTCTCTTAAGGCGTCTGGTTAGACAATTCTTTTTAGCGGGTTGTGTAGCCTATCGGATTCAACACCGTGCCTGTCAATCTTACGGCGCGGGTTCGAATCCCGGTCAGGGAGGTAAAGTTTGTATTTCTATATTAAATGCGTTACTGCATTCTACCATCTTTCTCATATATATATATATATATATATATATATATATATATATATATATATATTGTAAGGGTTCTGTGAGTACAAGGGACCCCGATAGGCGGCTCCTAAAAAAAAAGGCAATTCTCCCTCCCAGATTCAATTACTCAAGTGCCACTGTAGAGATTAGTGTTGGAGAGCCAGCAGTAACCATACCAATAAAAGTGATAATTGTAAATAAATAAAAGCAAAAATAAAAAAATGAAATTATAATGAAAGAGCATTATTATTTATTATCTCAAGCAGTTCCAGATGTGATCTCTATAAATCTACAGCCGTTCCAGCTCCTAATTGTGGCAAGTAGTAAGAAATATGGGCTCATAGGTCACCTTTGTGATGGATTTCCGGTTGGGGCACTCCAGGCTGTCTCTCAGGAAGGGTATTGACCACACCAAAGTCGGGCTGACACTCTTTCTTTTTCATAATCCAGGGGTTTTGCGAACCCTGTACTTAGGACATATGTTTTTTCTTTCTGGTAATCAGATAATGATAACGTTAATAATAGCATCTTCAACGTGGAAAAATAAATAGATAATACATTATGCTGAATAAAACTATAGTTAATTACATTAGAAAATAAATAGAACTAAAACAACATGAAAAGAAGTATTAAAAGATGCAATAACGAACAGACTTTTATGATATAAAATATAAGCAAAATTATAAAAACAGGCTCGGGTGAAAGCATACAAGACAACAAAATAAGGTAAAGTACATCAAACATAAAATTATGGAGATCTAACCAGCTGCATACGCAAGATATTAAAACGAAAGAGGTCGCAGGCGAAAGTAAAAGAACGCCAAACAAGACGTTGCAAAAACGCTAAAAGGTTAACCTGCAGTTGCCAATTAGTAAATAAAATCAAATAAAAAGGAAAATGGTAATAAGATATAAAATTAAGTAAAACTAAAGGTGATGCAGTTGATTACCTAAAGTAAAATCCACCCAAAAGTACAAACACAAAATTAGATAAAACAATACACTGATAAAAATCTGATTACATCATCACGCTACTTGATATGAACTGTGACAACCCTTACGCAAAATGTGAAAAATAAACAAATACATAAAACGAAAGGAACTAATTCAAAACAAAAACAGAAGAAGGGAATGCCAAAAGGAGAGTACAGAAGGCTAAGACACGTAATGTGATGCCTGTAGCAAATATGTATATGCGTGTATGTGTGTGCATATGTGTGTGGGTGGGTGTAGCCTCAGACGACACAGGAATGGGTAGAAAGAAATAAGGATTTGATAAGCAAGGGTGGGAAATGGAAGGGAGAAATCTAGGTATGTGAGAATTAGGGAGTGAGGAGGCGAGGAAAACGGGAGAGGATACATTGAAAACGGGGGTGAGGATGCGCGGAACAGGATGAGGATGCGCGGAACAGGGTGAGGATGCGCGGAACAGGATGAGGATGCGCGGAACAGGGTGAGGATGCGCGGAACAGGATGAGGATGCGCGGAACAGGATGAGGATGCGCGGAACAGGATGAGGATGCGCGGAACAGGGTGAGTATACATGGAACTGGATAAGAGATTACAAGTTTGGGGTGCAGGTTACAGGAGTGGGTGCAGTACTTAGGAACAGGATATGTTGCAGGATGAGGACAGGAGCGAGAGGGGAGGGGAGGATCCCAACCTCACAATATGTGTTTGTGTGTATGTATATATATATATATATATATATATATATATATATATATATATATATATATATATATATATATATATATATATATATATATATATATATATATATATATATATATATATATATATATATATATATGTGTGTGTGTGTGTGTGTGTGTGTGTGTGTGTGTGTGTCTTTGTCTGGGGGGGGGGGTGATGGCTTTTGTGTGTGTGTGTGTGGGTTAGGGGTGGGGGTGGGGAGTTAAACGATTCTAAAGACCGATTTTCTTGTTTTCCTTTATAGGTTTTCTTATATAGGTTTGTCGGAAACGTTTATGCAAATACGACAACAGATACAGAATCTGTTATCAAGAAAACAAATCACGTGCACACACACACAACACCCTCCGCCCCCCCCCCCCACCCCACACCTACACTCACCCTTATAAGCCATCACACCCTCCTCCCCCCCACCCACCCCCCGCCCCCCAACCCCTTCTCCTTCCACTAGCTAACGTATTACATGGAGGACGTTATCTCTCAACTGCGGCTTCCCCGGCAATTTACATGTTAAATGAACTTCTCACACTATGAAGCCTAGCCACTTGTACTGAAGGAATAATGATCTTAAATCACCTGTGATAACAAGAATGAGCCTCAATTACCAAAGAGGTGTTGGTATGCGCATTATGTCTCTATTTACTCGCTTTGGCGTTTTATCCAGGTCATTATAAATAAATCATGTGTTATGTCACTCCTAGCGATGATATCCTTAGCAGAAATCGTCTGAAAGTTAGCGAATTTGTTTCGTTAATAAATTGAATTCAAATCGGTATTGCAGCAGCTTTACGGAGAAGAACAGATCCGTTTTGTCGAAAATTTCCACTAACTTCTGAATTATATTATGGCAAAACTTCTAGTCTGCGGCGATAATTTACTTAATGAAACTGTTTGAGAGTTTGAGATCTCGTACTGTGGAAAAAATAGACAAATAAGCTTCGGGTAAATATCGAATATTGGCCGATATTACAGTTAAGATCATTCGCTGGCCTATCATTTCCTGATCCCCTACCACGCCTGAGCATCTCTCCTTAGTCTTATAATCATTATTAGCAGTTTTTATAACCTTCAGTAATATCAAAACCATAATCTTAGAGAATATTCTGCTTTTCTTATCATCGCTTTCGCTCATTTATGATTATATTTTCAGATTACTTACGCTAATCGAATTGCAAAGCTATTTCCGTGTAAACGCAATCTTGCAGGCTGATTCCTGAGAGCTGAATGGGCTCTACGCGCAAGGAAATGCAGGTTTTCAACAAGATTTCGCCAAATGAACAGCCATCATTGAGGAAAAGACAGGTATACTAACATTACACTCGTAATGATCTATTTAGCTTTGATGACGATAATGATAATGATAGTAGTAATAATAATGATGATAACAATAACGGCGTTAAAAATATCGACTGTTATTAATATCATCCTCATTATTGTTACTATTGATTTTGGAATTATTATTACTGCTGTTATAATCATAGTCTGTCAGTCTTAGTTATAAGAATCAGTATCACTGCCATCATACCCATATCATTATCATGGTTTATATCATCCTTAATGTGTTTATCATTAGTATCAGCGTTGTCATTAGGCTGTTCTCACTTTTATCATCATTTTTATTATCT
Organism: Penaeus japonicus; assembly: GCA_017312705.2. Classification (NCBI taxonomy): domain Eukaryota; kingdom Metazoa; phylum Arthropoda; class Malacostraca; order Decapoda; family Penaeidae; genus Penaeus; species Penaeus japonicus. The sequence continues at coordinate 98,535 of BOPN01001456.1, forward strand.
TTTTCATAACTATTATCATTTTCTCACATCATTACCTTTATCATAACATATATAACAGTTGCCAATTAAAAATAGATAAAATAATAACTGTTCATGTTAACGTAGAAACAAAAACGACTGAAAATCTTGATAGCAAAACGCAGCGCCCTCCGGCACCACGTGGGCAAAGAGAGAGAAAAACCCTCGGCTCCCCGGTCTCATTTTGTCCTCTGCACACAAGGACCCACAATAGGCAGAAATAAAACTCACTCTAAATAAAGTCCTATAGAAAAGCCAAGAGCAAGGTGAGAGTTTGTCAAATCTTCTCTATAAATGTTTGAGTTACCTGGAACCCTTCTCACAAAGGTTGGGTTGACGTTGTGGTGGATCTCCGGGGATGCCACTCGTTAGAAACCCTAAACAACAAAGGCACGCCTTAATTCTTTAGTTATCTCGTGTGTTTGTCGTGGCGGGCGGCGTGAACAGAATGGCTGTTGTGTGGTGAAGGGGTGTGTGGGTGTGGGTGTGAGTGTGGGTGTGGGTGCGGGTGTGTGTGTGGGTGTGGGTCAGTGGGTGGGTGGGTGAGTGTGTTTATAGTGCATTTTATCTGCGTGTTATTTGATTTTAGTGCTTTACCGAGTGCCACATTATCATCATCACTGAAATGATAAGTTGTATATAGATCAGTAGATGTCTTTGGCGTTGACTTACGGCGCTCTCTACATGAAGGATTTACAACTTATGGGCTTCACTTAATTTCTGGGAATTAATATTATCTGAGAGTATGTATGTACTTTACATTTGTTTACACCATCGTGCATTATTTTAGCAATCGAGTATTACAAGAACTTAATAAATATGATTTTTAAGAATTTTATATATTTCAAATACCAGTGTGTTAACGAATATACATGGAAATAAGCAAAACAGGTCAACTTGAGCACTTGAGCAACAACAAGCAACTTGAGCACTTTCACTTGTACGTATGGCTTGGGAGATTTCGTTTTCTAAATCTTATTTCATTTGACTCTGAATAAATTGCGTGTGATATGAGTTTAGTTTTTAATATTTCTTTTTTGTATAAGTTATAAATATCAGTATCATGTGATATTGAAATAAACTCGCTTATTCTTTTGTGCAGTTCTGGATTAAATCATTGGCGGTAACACTTCAAAAACAAGCAAAACTCATTACTTGCTCACAGTATCCTTAAACTTAAAAGCTTTAAAAGCTTTAATATCCCGAAGGCAAAAGGATGCATGGGCAAGTACTCCTCCCAGATGTCAAAGCCCTGCATCCACGATTCCTGTCGTAAAAAGGGAGTCGTGCCAGTGAAAGAGACAGGCTATGATTAACGTCAGCTTTTTTTATCATCATTAGGGTGCTGTACGCGCTGTGCGGGGCTGCGGTAGTGTCCTCGCCTCGAAATCTTGCTGATCCGAGTTCAATCCCACGCTGGCCATTTCTTGCACATATAGGGTAATTTA
>BOPN01001456.1:180000-183186 GCA_017312705.2 Penaeus japonicus
AAATACGAACTATAAAAAACAGCTGATCGCGGGAGTCCCACAACGTGTGAAATGCCTCCCGTGGCCTCAATGAGTGGACTCTCCCAGCACGCTGACGCAGCAGTCTCGGGCTACGGGGGTTTCAAGGGATCACAAACCACGCAGAATACTGACCAAACAGATTTTGATTCTTGGACTAAATAATGGATTTTCTGCAGGGTTACAAATTGGTGGCCACACAGCACCATAATTATCACAAGTATCGAAAAATAGCCAACATTACAACTATTGAAATCATCAAGAGGAAGTAGGACTTGGAGTGAGCACGCTGTATGAAAATATCTATTTCATATCTTGGCTAATAGTATAGAATTTGTCTACTACAGAAATCTATTATAAATGCAGTATATACATGACTACACCAGTTTAGCCCAACGTCGTTTGTCGATGATGACACATCTTCATTAAACATATAGGGTTCTTTTCCACATTAGTTTCCACAAATCAGTACAGCTTTTCCTTGAGGCTCATTTCTGACTCACGAACTGTTTATCCTGATGCAAATACATATAACAATAACGTGTCACACTTTTCACATGGGATACCAACGGTTTGGTCTACAACAATTAGAAAACTTCTCAAAACACAAACGTCCATTGTAAAACATAGTAATGTCAGGGGCACAGAGTAGAACGGGTCGGTGAACGCGGAGGAAACAATGCAGAACACAGCGGGAGGAAATCTTTTACAAGTCTGTTACTTATGACAAAAGGCGAGAAAATAGATCTAATAGTGATAAGAAGCAGGAAGACAATCATAATGGCAATAACAAGATGAAGAGGAAAGAATATACGGTGAAAAGATCGGGGAAAATAACCACATCTCAGGTGTGACGGAACGAGAATTGATTGTAACCGCAATAAGGAATCAAACACCGAGGTAGAAATAATCAAATACCTTATCATCCATATGGAGTTTGCGTTGAAAAGGTTGTGCTGAAGAAGGTGACCGTGCAACTATGGTGATGATGATACACATGTGAAGATATGGGAGGTGGAAAAGGATATATTTTCTTCGAGGTTATAAACAGTTTACTAAAGGTGCTATTGTTGGTCATCGCGGGGTGTGTCTGGCGCAGGTGAAGTGAGAAGTGATTGTCGTGATGATGCCAAGGGTGATATGAAGTGTATTGCTCGTAAGAGTGAAAATAACAATACCTTTGGAGGTAATAGGTTGATGATAACGAAGGTTACCATATAGGTCTCTTTTTGCGGAAGTGTTGTTGATAAAGACATTGTTACGTTGCCACGGAGAGCTAACGGTGTTGACAATAAAGAATGCTATGCAGCTGTTGTGTGAGTTTATATGCGTTGCTATAGAAGATACATGTATCTGGATATCATTGTTGTTCTGCAGGGTAGATACTTCTTTGTTAAAGAGAAGCATTTAAAGTCGTTTACACTGTTACACTGATAAGATAAGTATGTGGCAACGAAGTTTGTTCATACCAAGCAGAGTGTATTGCTTACGGTGAGCGCGTTCGGAGATTACTGTGTTGGCAATCCTGGCGATGGAAGAATGGTCACGTGTGAGATGCTGCAAGAATTCAACAAGGGAGGAAAAGAGCAACAGTAGCATCGTTGATGAAGTCCGTGAAGCTGATGAGGGCGATGAGGTTGGTGGAGGCGATGAGTGGCCGTGCAGATGCCGGGCGTTCCGATGAGGGGATCAGAGGTATTCGACAATATCACACTTAATTGTTATGTTGGGGCACGAGGACATAGTGAAATCCCGGCCGCCGCCGTGGTAGCCTCGCTGCCGCTCGCTCAGGAGCTTTTGGAAGATTGGCAGTATGGACGTGTCGTGGTCCAGGGCGTTGTCGGAAGCGTTCCTGCGGGCGGCGGAGATGGCGGCGGCCACGGTGGAGGTGGTGGCGCCCCGGTGCGGCCGCGCGATGGAGTGCGAGCGCCCGCGCAGCGACTGCGTGCTATAGCCGCCCAGGGACGACGTGTCGTAGTTGCTGTCGTACGCGTTGTCATACGACGGTGTTCTCACAGGAGGCATTCGCGTGCGGCCGCTGCGGAGGAGCTGCTGTTGCTGAAGCAGCTGCTGCTGCTGTGCCTGCTGCTGACCCAGAGTCTCCGACTCATCGTCGTCGAAGTTGTAGTACGGCTCGCTGATGGTGCGGTGGAGGCTCGTCGGCTCTGCAACGGACGAACGGAAACGCTTACGCACCAATCATGTATATACATATATATGTATGTGTGTGTATATATATATTTATATATATATATGTATGTATGTATGTATAAATAAATATATAGATAAGTAGATAGATACATAGATGGATGGATTGATATACTGATGACAAATAGAGAGATAGTTAGTTAGAGAGATTATTAGGTAGATAGATAGACAGATGGATTAATAGACAAAGAGATAGATAGTTGGAGAGATTGAAAGATAGATAGATAGAGAGAGAGAGAATGAGATAGAGAGAGAGAGAGAGATGTATATCATTATGGGATAATGTGCATATGCATAAACAAAATTGCAATTTCTAATGGAAAGATAGATGTATATACAGACACTTAGATAAAGACAAAGAGAGAGGAGAACAGACAAGCAAAAGGATAAACACAGAGTGGCAGGAAGGGAAGCAAAAGGTAAGGGGATACACCTTCAATGCATATACACCGCAAATCACTCCACACAACTCACCATAAGCGTTCATTTCTGTCCACAATTGTCACTACTGCACACGAGGACATACTTGCACCACCCACATGTGCAGACAGTCACCCAGACATTCTCCTACGTGCGCGGAGCACAAGATTGATCAGTGCAGTGTGCCCATTCCCTCACCCTTGTGCACTGTACCGGAAGTGCGAGTGCTTTGCCTCCTTCCACGTGTGCTTAGCTGTGCGTACACGATTCTCTGCGTTACCTACAAGACCTACACTTGTGCACACCTGAGCGCAATCACACCCCACACGCTCACCTCTGTACACTTCCAGGCTCTGAGGATGGGCAAGGTCGTCAGAGGAAGCAGCGGACTCACTCATCTCACCGTTCATGAAGGCGGAGCGCGGGTGTGCGTGGCCGTGCGTCCTCGCCGGCTGGATGAGCGGCGCGTGGTTCCTCACCTGCGGGAGAGACGGACGATGCGGTTAGGGGGGTGGGGGGGGGGGTGCTGCAGCGAGAGGG
>BOPN01001456.1:202574-205074 GCA_017312705.2 Penaeus japonicus
AATGGTGTGTACAGGTTACGAGGCACTTGGCTGTACTTGTCGCTGTTGGCTTGCCTGAGGCTGGTCCGTCTGTAGGGGTACATGTCCAGGCAGGCCTCTGGAGGGACACCCTCCAGGGCGAGCGCTGGCGACTCTAGCACGGGCGCGGGGCCGTACTCCATCAAGGGCGGCGGCGGAGCGTCCTCCAAGGGCGGCCCGAACTCGTGGCCCACTGGCCGCAGACCTTGAAGGCTCGTCCTGCTGGCGCGCCGCTGCTGCAGCAGGCTCTGCTCCTTCTGCATCATCGCGCCGCCGTAGTCGTGCACATACACACCGCCGTAGCCGCCGTAGGCTGCCCCTTCGCGGTCGGCGAGCTGATCCTGTGAGGAAGAGATGCATGTTAGCTGAGACCGCCCGTGATGCACGAGAAACAGCCATTAACAATGGTCTCACTCTCCCACCCTCCCACCTTGTTTTCCCATCCCACTCCCTCCCCACCTTCCTCCCCCTCCTCCCTTCTCCCTTACAGATCCGCGGATGATCCTGCAAATTCGCTGAGACGCCCAGCCGCCCACCTTCACCTACAGGCCGGCAGAGAGCGAGAGCCTCCGTGGGTCGAACACATTCCCCTCGAGCTGAACCTCTACAAAAAATAAGTTCCATAAAAAAGCCTGATCGTGCCATAAACGGCCTGCCGCTTGGCTCTAAGGAGAGTGGGTGGGTGGGTGGGGAGAGGTGGGGGAGGCGAGGCTGAAGCTCCGTAAAGTTGGTCCTTGGCCAAAGTGAAGTCCGAGTGGACTCTACTTTCGCTGGCTTTCTTTTATTTTTTTCTTGTCCTGTCGAATGGAAATTTCTTCGGAGTGGTTCTCTCTGCACTTCTACTACTTCAAGTAAAGGCACAGACGCAGCGTGGTGAGATTGCAAAGTGTGATTTCGCGACGGTCTAGCCTTTCCTTGATGTCCCAAGTCTGTACATTACATACAGGGGAACACTCTAATGTCAAGAAATAAAGAATAGAAAAAGTATAGTTTCTTCCTCTCTCTCTCTCTCTCAATCTATCTCTCTCTCTCTCTCTCTCTCTCTCTCTCTCTCTCTCTCTCTCTCTCAATCTATCTATCTATCTATCTCTATCTCTCTATCTCTCTCCTATCTCCTCTCTCCTTTCTCCATTCCATTCATTCCCTCTTCCTTCCTATCCTTCCCTATCCTAATCCTTCTCCCTCTTGCTCACTTTTACGCTTTCCCTTACCTTTTCTCTTTCCCTATCCGTCTCCTTCTCCCTCACCCTCATTCTCACCTTTACCCTCTCTCTCCTTCACTCACTCTTTTATCTCTCTCTCACTCTCTCTCTCTCTCTCTCTCTCTCTCTCTCTCTCTCTCTCTCTCTCTCTTTTCTCTTTCTCTAACCCTCACCCTCCCTCTTTCCCTCTCTAATTTCACCATTTATCCTATTCTCTCTCTCTCTCTCTCTCTCTCTCTCTCTCTCTCTCTCTCTCTCTCTCTCTCTCTCTCTCTCTTCCTTTTCTCCCTGCCAATTCAAGCGCATCGGTTCCTGTGCCTTCCCTCGGACGTGATCCTACTTCCCTACACATAGTAAATCAATAAAGACTTCCTTATTTCCCTTTTGTCTTTTTAGATCCATTCTTCTCTTTGGATATTTTTTTTACTTTGGTTCTCTTTCTTCCTTTCTTTCTCCCTTTCTCTCTTTCTTTCTTTCACTCTTTCTTTTTCTTTTCTTTCTATTTCTTTTTTCACTCTCTCTCTTTGTTTTTTTCTTCACTCTCTTTCATTCTTTCTTTCACTCACTCTCTCTCTCTTTCTTTCTTCTTTCGTTCACTCTCTCTCTCTCTCTTTCTTTCTTTCTTTCTCTTTCTTCTTTTACTTTTTTTTATTTTTTTTTATTTCTATTTCTTTTTTCACTCTCTCTCTCTTTGTTTCTTTCACTCTCTCTCTCTCTCTCTCTACTTTCTTTCTTTCACTTTCTCTCTTTCTTTTTTTTTCTTTCTCTCTTTCTTTCTTTCTTTCTCTTTCCTTTTTACTTGTTTTCTTTCTTTCTTTCTCTCTTTCTCTCTTTCTTTCTTTCATTCTCTCTCTATCTCTCTTTCTCTCTCTCTTTCTTTCTTTCTTTCTTTCTCACTTTCTCTCGATTTGTTTTTCTTTCTCTTTTTTCACCCTCTCTTTCTTTATTTCTTTATTTCTCTCTTTCTTTATTTCTCATTCTTATTTTTTTTTTACTTTTTTTCTATCTTTCTTTCTTTCTTCCTCTCTCTTTCTCTCTTTCTTTCTTTCTCTCTCTCTTTCTCTCGATTTGTTTTTCATTCTCTTTTTTTCACCCTCTCTTTCTTTATTTCTTTATTTCTTTCTTTCTTTATTTCTCATTCTTATTTTTTTTCTTTACTTTTTTCTATCTTTCTTTCTTTCTTCCTCTCTCTTTCTTTCTTTCTTTCTTTCTCTTTCTTATTTTTTTACTTTTTTCCGTCTTTCTTTCTTTCTTTCTTCCTCTCTCTCTCTCTCTTTCTT
>BOPN01001456.1:219667-229667 GCA_017312705.2 Penaeus japonicus
GCCATCATTATTTTTGTTGTTCTGCTATTTTTTTCGTTTTAATTGGACTATTGATTATTTATGTTTACAATAATAGGAATTTCAATTACATCCCTGTTAAAAATCTACATGGTAGAATCTGTTCGTAATTTGTACCCTTATTGCGTTTTAACTAGAACACCTACATCTAAAGACTTCATCTAATTCATTATCTATCACATAAACCCATCAAAACAAATACACAAATAAACAGAATCGTCCACAAGACAAAACAAAAACACAAGTAAAACAACAGAAGAATACACCCAACCGTAACTCTGTCCCCTCTCAAAAGACACAGATAAACTAGAAGCTTGAACTGGACTGACAAACGAGTCAACAAACAAGGATCCAAAGAAAGGAAGTGCACATAAACTCAGGGAAGAAATAACAGGAGAAAGTCAAGAGAGAAGAGAAGATGCCATGACTGACCGCGATGCCCGGTCTAACGACACAGCGGTCGACGCAACACCAGAAGCAGGCAGATGGTGGTAGTGGTGGAGGTGGTGGTGGTGTTGGAGATGATGAGTGGTGGTGGTGGAAGTAGTGGTTGTGTTGGAGAGGGAGGAGGGCACACACGGAATGCGGACTCCCGCGTGAACGTACTCGCCGTCCTGCGACGTCCCCGAGCACAGCGACGTCAGCTCCGTCGCCTCCGTGGTCTCCGTTACCGACGGACCTGAGGAATACACGGAAAGGGGCGCTCAGAGGGGGTGGGGCTGGCGTCGGTGGGGGCTCTGGGGGGGGTGGCGGCTGGCGTCGGTGGGGGCTCTGAGGGGGTCGGAACGGGGTACTTTGAAGAAAGGAGTACCGGTTGCCTTGCTCTCACGTTCTCTTGCTCACTTGCTCTTTCTCTCTCTCTCTCTCTCTCTCTCTCTCTCTCTCTCTCTCTCTCTCTCTCTCTCTCTCTCTCTCTCTCTCTCTCTCTCTCTCTCTCCCCCTCTCTCTCTCTCTCTCTCTCTCTCTCTCTCTCTCTCTCTCTCTCTCTCTCTCTCTCTCTCTCTCTCTCTCTCTCTCTCTCTCTCTCTCTCTCTCTCTCTCTCTCTCTCTCTCTCTCTCTCTCTCTCTCTCTCTCTCTCTCTCTCTCTCTCTCTCTCTCTCTCTCTCTCTCTCTCTCTCTCTCTCTCTCTCTCTCTCTTTTTCCTTTTCTCTCTCTCTCTCTCTCTCTCTCTCTCTCTCTCTCTCTCTCTCTCTCTCTCTCTCTCTCTCTCTCTCTCTCTCTCTCTCTCTCTCTCTCTCTCTCTCTCTCTCTCTCTCTCTCTCTCTCTCTCTCTCACTCTCTCTCTCTCTCTCTCTCACTCCCTCACTCCCTCACTCCATCACTCCCTACATCCCTCCCTCTCTCCCTCCCTCTCTCTTTCCCTCCCTCTCTCCCTCCCTCTACACCTCCGTTTCTCCCTCCCTCTTTCCCTCCCTCTCTCTCTCTCTGTCTCTCTCTCTTCTCTCTCTCTCTCTCCCTCTCTCTCTCTCTCTCTCCCTCCCTCTCTCTCTCTCTCTTTCTCCCTCGCTCCCTCCACCTCTCCTTCCCTCTCGCCCTCCCTTTTTCTCATCCTCCTTCCCTCTCACCCTCCCTCCTTCTCTCCCTTCATCCTTTCCTTCTCCCTCCTTCCCTCCTCCCTCCTTTCTTTTTCCCTCCCTCTCCACTTCCTTCCCACATTTCCTCTCTACCACAGACCCCGCCGATACACACACATCATGGCGCGCAACTAATAATACACATCTCACCCCGGCCTTAGTTTCTTCTGCTTTTATCGGTTTCGCTCGGGACTGAAAATCTACTTCTGTTCTGAAATGCTCAAGCGTGAAATTGGAAATATCCCGAAACCAAGTTGCATCGTGGAGATTCTGTCCTTAAGAGGGCTTTGCCGTGTTTGTTACCCAGCGTCTTCCGTTGCTCATGCACTGCTTTTCGGAAAATAAAAATGGAATAGAATATGTTTTTTTTTTTTTTCTTTCTTTCTTTCTTTTTTTTTTTTTCTTTTTTTGATTCATATGTCAGGATAGGCCGAAGAGAGGAAAAGATAATATCATCTAAAGTGAAGTACACTGTAACTATGATTTCCCGGGAGAGCGCGGATAGAATTCGTAAAAGCTGGGTTGAAAAAGAGGTGAAAAAAAAGAAGAAGAAGAGCTAGGGTCGAGATGGTATTAGGTTGCATTTCACGTCTATGCGATGCGTGGTATGATTTGTGGGTTCAATAACCTCTGCTACAAATCTTCTACCAGTGGAGAAACATTTAGTTCTTGTGTTTGAGGGGGGTGCTTGGTGTATGTGTGTGTGTACCCCCCCCCTTCCCCTTCCTCTCTCTCTCTCTCTCTCTCTCTCTCTCTCTCTCTCTCTCTCTCTCTCTCTCTCTCTCTCTCTCTCTCTCTCTCTCTCTCTCTCTCTCTCATTCTTTCCAGTCATTCCCTCATCCTCCCTTTCCCCATTTTCTTTTCTTCCTCCTTATTCTCCATCCTTCCCTCCCTCCCTTCCTCCCTTCCTCCCTTCCTTCTCCTACCCTCTCCTATCCCCCTTTTCCTACCCTCCCTCTCCTTTCCCTCCTTACCTTCTTCCCTCTTCCCTTCTCCGCCCCTCGCGGCCCCTCAACTTATCCCTTTCCTTCCCCCTTCCAATAAGGATGCCCAAGGATGCCTTACCTTCTATCCTAAGTCTCTCAATGGATCGCGGTTTGGAGGGTCGCCTGGCAGGGTGGCCCTCCACGTCCCCAAGGGCATCGTCCCCAAGTTGCTCTATCAGGACCTGGTAGAGAGACCAGAAACGACCGATGTAGAGAGCGCAAGCTCGTTCTTTTACTTATATAAACAGTCGATTTGTAACGGTGAGAGAGGTATTTGTTATGGACTTCATTCCGTCGTCTCTTCAAAAAATAGGAATAATTGATGAAAAAATATATAATAAATGATTTTTATTAGAAGTAACTGTATCGGTATGAATAGTTGAATAATTTCGCATGCTAAATTTTGCATAATTATTATGCTCATCATCACAGTATTTTTCTTTGCCACACCTTTATTATCAACATTCTCCCTTCCCCAGTGTCATCATTAGGACTAGCCTACTCTATACATCACAAAATCACGTACATATAAAAAGGATTTCGAACAATGTTTGTTTGTTTCGCCGCGTAAGAGAACGCATGACGTCGAACTCACCTGCAGCATTTGTTCTCGTTCGTGCAGCCTTCTTATGAATAACTGTCTGTCGTTCTCAGCCTTCTTGATCTGCTCCTGCATATCTGACACGTCGGAGTCGCTGTCAGTTCTCTTGGGCGGCTTCAGCGTCGGCCGAACCATGCGCTTGTCGATGGTGCCTTGCGGGTTTCGTCTCAGCTCGATGATCTACGAAGGGAGAGCAAGAGGGACTTCGGTTGAGAAAGGGAAGCAGTAGGGCGAGAGAGTGTACTAAGGTCTGAATTTTGGTTTCAGAAGGGTATTTTGTGGGTGTGAGGTTTGTGTGGGCGTGTTTCAATGAGTGGAGCTTTGACTTACATGTTTTATGTGTACGAACGGATTAAGATTTGTATTTATGCCATGCTGGATGGGTGAGTATGTATAGATCTCAATTTCAGTTCATATACGAGTACATTTGGATTATGATGATGTGTGTGTGTGTGTGTGTGTGTGTGTGTGTTGTGTGTGTGTGTGTGTGTGTGTGTGTGTGTGTATGTGTGTGTGTGTGTGTGTGTGCTTGCGCGCATACATGATCATGTTAATATTTATGCCCGAGTCTGTGCTTACATTACATATTTATAATAAACTCATTATTTTCCCCAGCGCACCTCTAATAAACCCTTCTCGCACCTCTCGGCTCCGCGGCGGATCTTGACCCGATTTCATATTACACGAATTTTGTCTCGAATAATCTGATAGCATGTAACCCGCTTATAAAGTACCAAATTCTGATAAAAGACAAAATCAATTTCCACCTGGAAGTTCAGGTGGAAGGAAAAAAAAAGAAAAAAAAATGATGAAAGTTCTCATTATTACTAACAATACCCCGAATCGGAATTAATCTCGGACAGTAAATGTTTGCTTATGGTACTCCATGTTTTTCTCTGTTTGATTGCCTGTTTTTTTTTTTTTTTTTTTTTTTTTTTTTTTTTTTTTTTTTTTTTTTTTTTTTTTTTTTTTTGTCACATTCAGGGATTGGCGCACGTAATAGATTTCGTACATAGCCATTTCCTTTCATATGTTTGTTTTTGAAGGTATTCTACTTATGTACTAATGGGTGGTGATATCATGAATTGTATAATATACATATGAATTGTATAACACGTGTATCAAAGATGTGAGACGGGATAAAAAAAAAATATGAATTTTACCTATACAGCGGTGCCACATTTCTCTTGAGTAGGCCATTTGCTTTATGATGACAGGAGCAATTCGATATAATGTAAAATTTCCGAAAGGATAATAATGATTTCACTTACGCTTACTCATATATCCACTAGCCATGCAAATAGCATACATTTGAATACTTTATTTTTGGAATTACTCCAGAATGACTATTCGTACGCGGTGAGAGAGAGAGAAAGTGACCGAGAGAGAGAGAGAGAGAGAGAGAGAGAGAGAGAGAGAGAGAGAGAGAGAGAGAGAGAGAGAGAGAAAATTAGAGAGAAATGGGATAAAGAAAGAGAGAAAGGGAATGAGTGAACGAGAGAGAGATAGGGAGAGAGAGTGAGAGAGAGAGACTGATTTTGATTTTGATTTTGAAAAGTTCATTCATATTATATACAGTGTATATACATGAATAGGCATAGGAACTATGCCGAGGGAGAGAGAGAGAGAGAAAGCAAATATGTAAATACACATTGCTTTGGGTGACACTGTAAGTCGTGCAGACGATTCATTTAAGTCTCAGACATTTACATTATAACATTCCTTCCACCTATAGTAGCCGCATGATGCCCAACTATAAAATAATAGTAGGCACACACACACACACACACACACACACACACACACACACACACACACACACACACACACACACACACACACACACACACACACACACACACACACACACACACACACATACACACACACACACACACACACACACACACACACACACACACACACACATACACACACACACACACACACACACACACACACACACACACACACACACACACACACACACACACACACACACATACACACACACACACACACACACACACACACACACACACACACACACACACACACACACACACACATACACACACACTTTCTTTCTCTCTCGTTTACACACTTGCACATAAGAACACACATACACAGCTGTCCGCTCGGGTCAGGAGGGGGTAAGTTTGCTGAGAGATGTAGTACAGCACTTAGGTAACCCAAATTTCTCGTTTTCCGGGCATATACGTGTGGCATATCAGGGAGATAAAACGCTGTCTCTATCTCCTTTATTTAAAACCGAACAATAAGACGATTTACAGTTTTGGAATCTACAGATAAAAATCTATAAGTGTATCCCAAAAAAAATCGGAAAGAAAAATCTTCATTTATCGTCTTGGCTTTGTGTCCCTTAGGGGTTAAGCGGAGAATAGGATATCAACCATCGTCGTACACACTGCATCTTACATTCAATCTCCCTAAAAAGTGGCATGTTTTCTATAATGTGTGTGTGTGTGTGTGTGTGTGTGTGTGTGCGTGTGTGTGTGTGTGTGTGTGTGTATATATATATATATATATATATATATATATATATATATATATATATATATATATATATATATATACATATACATATATATATATATATATATATGTGTGTGTGTGTGTGTGTGTGTGTGTGTATGTGTGTGTGTGTATAATGAAAATTGTAATGACAACACTAATAATTATAACAATAACAATTATGATAATAATAACGATTATAAGAATGATGATGATAGTAATAATGACAAGTAGAAGTAGAAGAACAAGAATCATCACAGCAAATTATCCAATAAAGTAAATATGATAATACATACGGTAACATATAATTATTGAAACGTTAATCAATCAAAGGATACATAATGCAACATCCAAACCGTACTGTTAAAAAGGGAAGAGAAAATGGGGCGAGATTGGGGACACAGGTCGCGTAAGCATTTAGCTGAGTGGGTACTACCTACATCCACCGGCCCTGTCACTGCCTGTCAGCCTACGTGAAAATCTGAGGGAGTGAAAACCCATGCCTGGAACAAGGAGTGGAAGAGTAAAGTGGAGTTTTGTCAACCATGACTGAAAGGCGAGAAAACGGCGCGAGGGAAATATAAATAATGGAAAAATCTAACATATAAAAGTTGTGTGGAGAGTACAGGAATCTCAGCTTTAACCACGGATAAAATACATTGAACAACACTGTAAATCTCTATCCTACCAAGACGCCAAAAGACGTGTTTAATGCCAGTTTGGAAAGACAAGGAAAGCGGCTCCAGAGAGAAAGAGATGCCTTAATGAGTTTGCTGACCCAGAGGCGATCCTTTAAAAAAATGGAAATACGAATGAAGAACGAAACAGCGTCTAGAGTTATGAAGGAGGATGGTACAACATTATATCACTTGACGGAGATTAAGTGAAGGATAATGATAAAGGAAATAGAAAGTGAAATATATACGTAAACAAACAGAAGGGAGCAAAGGCTGTGATGTACTAACCAGTGGGAACAAAAAGTGGAATGCACCAAGAGACCAAAACAAGAGACACGAGTGCAAAATCCCGCTGGCATTCAACGGCAAGGAAAACACCTCTTTCGCCCAAAGTGGGGAAAATACCAATGCAAACAAAAGCGCAGCAACAGACCCGGAACGCTTTCCCTACCAAAAAAAAACACCATCATTGATCAAAATGATGCAGTTCATAATCAATGGATACATCATAAGTGAAAACTACCAAATGAAATAAGAAATAGCAGAGAGAATAAGCTCTCGAAGAACAGCAATTTCCAAATGACGGTTAGCATAATTTGGACAGAATAATAAAATCAAGAGAAAAGAAAAATCATGAAACAAACAATAGAAGAATATATCAAACTACGGAAGACTAAAAAAATCCAACAAAATCCAAAAAGGGAAGTGGACATCAAAGACCAAGGTGCTTTTACGTCCGGAGGGAAAACTAGGGACTGTGGGTGTTGTTGTTTTGGCATGAACGGAAACCAATCTTCAGCGCTTATAGACGGAAATGTTGAAATTCTCTACACTGTGCAAAGTAAGAGAGCACGTTTCAGGTTGAGAAGACATAAAAATGTTTCTTTTTTCACAATTGTAAGTGGGGAAAGGGAAACAGTAAAATGCAATCTTTCTTCTGCCTAGGTAGCAAAGGTTAAATGTTTAGAATAACAATTAATCTATTTTTAACGCAGATTAGGAATCATATAAAAAACTACAACACCCCAGCAGGTTAAAGCTGAGGTAACGTAAAACGACATGATAATAATAATAACAATAATCATTATTATTATCATTATTACTATCATTATTATGATTATTAACGCGCTGTCACACTGGCATATTTTCCGTCGTTTTTTCTTATCAATTTTCAAAAATTGTCAATTCTTGGAGGCGCGCAGTCTCACTAGCGCTTAACCGCCAGGAGCCATCGGCTCAGTCACGCGATACGCGCCTCGCAGTTGTAAACAATGGCGCCGAGCAAGCGACAGTGCGCGGCTATGATAGCTTTTGTTTTAGTAGATGATGAGCGTAACAAGAAAAAACAAGAATACATGCTCAATCAAATATTCCTCCGAAGGGCGTGTGTCCATGCAAGAGAATTGGCACAGTCCAGTGTGTTTCAAAGCTGGAGAAATGGCGCGCTCTGCGGATGACGGATGTAAACAATCAAATCGAGCACTTAAAACAATTTTTAATTATGGAAATAAAATTTAAATTTGTATATTCATATTTGTTAATTTCATAATATTTATAAGAAAAATAAGATTCATTAAATTTTATTATGATTAATGATTTTAAACAAATACAAAAAAAAAATATAGTTCTTGATTTGAGTCCGCTTGGCCAAAAAGACGACGGAAATATTTTCACGGGGAAACTCGGAATTATCGTCTGACTAGAAAAACGACAATTCGCTCAAAAATTGACCATTTTTCAGAAAATTGACGGAAAAGTGCTAGTGTGACAGCGCCTTTACAGTTATCTTACTATTATTATTATTACTTTTATCCTTACTATCATCAGTATTATTATCAAGATAAATGAATGAGAGAGTAAATAATCTTTTACCATACTCACAAAAACATATGTACACACCTGGTAACCAAGATTCAAATCAGAACGCTATATCTTTACCAGAGAAAACAGAAAGAAATGAAAATAGAATTTTCAAAGAAAGAAAAAGGTATAAATGAGACTGGATAATTTTCACAACGCGTTTCGAATTACCTCCTCCTCAGAGTTCTATACTACAACAGAACACACATATATATGTTAGCCAAGAGCTGACGAATTACCTTATACCGCATAATAGACGTTGCCGCGACCTTGGATAATTTGAAGCTGCCCGACGCAGTGTCCATGTTCTCCTCCATCGCGATATATGCGGCTTCCGTCATTTTCCCTTTTCATTTGTTTCATCCTTCATGGATCACTTTGGCTCTTTATGGAAACATTAGAAGATAATCACTAAAGGAACACAGTCGGCAGACATTCGACTTAGGTACGCTACGTAGATGATGTTCTTGTAAACGGCCCCAGGAGATCATGCTTACGTCAAACGCTGACGCGACTGAATGCCGTCCACCACAAGGTTCAGTTTATTATTGAGGAAGAGGAATGTCAAAAGCTACCCTTCTTCGACTCTAAGATCTATCGGGGTGATAGCCATCTACGTTTTCGGTGTATAGAAAGCCAACAAATAAATTCACCTTACTCCGCACATAGCAATAAAACTAAATCGGGAGTCGTTATAGGTTTCTTCCTCAGGGCTTTGAGGGCTTGCAGTCCAGTATTCCCAGATGGGATAAAGTACATCATCGAAGTCTTTATAATACACAAATACCCCCTGGGGATTACGTCTGAATCTCCAAAAGAAGGCGGAATTATTATAAGGAGGTCAGGAACCGAACCCTCCTCCCCTCCTAAGTTCTTAGTGTTGCTTCATTGCAACATCTCCGAGGCGGTTAGTAAACATTTCGGAAACACCATCGAGATCGCAAATACTTCTGGTATAAAAATAGGCGATCTTTTACGAAACAGAAAGCCGCCCAATTAAGACCCTGCCATCAATAGAGCGTGCTTCGGTGAAACAGGATTAAGCAGAGAACGAGCGACAGGTCACGAGTGTCAGGTGATTCATCAGCTCTTGGCTAGCATATATATGTTCTTACAAGGTTGTTGCAGTATGTAATATTTGCGTTGTGAAAATTGTTCAGTTTTTCTACACTTGTCATGATGAATCATGGACTAAATCAGAAAACGACTGAAAAAATGAAGTAATAGTGTTTAGGTGGTTCGGGTGCAATATAATTATGTAAGAAATTGTATGGGAAGGAAAAATAATTGAGTAGGGTTTTTCATGAGCCATGATAAAGATCAAGCAAGTGTGAATTCCTTTATTATTCATTTAATTGTTTTGATTCAAATATAATCATAATATATATATATATATATATATATATATATATATATATATATATATAATGTATGTATGTATGTATATATACATATACATATATATATATATATATATATATATATATATATATATATATATATATACATACATATATATGTGTGTGTGTGTTTGTGTGTATGCATATATTATGGAAGTAGCTCATAAACAAGTGAGCGATGGCCAAAAAGCTTGATTTCACAGTTTCCTCTCAAGCCGAAAAAGAGCACAAACGTGAAATGACCAAAGGGGTTTCCGGGAATCAATATCAGGACCGTTTCTGTTCGTGCTTATAAATGCGGTCAAAGGTATCACGTTCATCTTAACAAAATCTTTCCTCAAGTAGAAA
>BOPN01001456.1:237167-239667 GCA_017312705.2 Penaeus japonicus
ACGATAAAGGACTTCAAAAAGGGATTTAAAAGAATACAGTGACAAATATGTTAATTGCTACTGAAAAAAGAAAGAAAAACCAGCAAAATGATTAATCATTTCGCGTAATCTCCAGTGACAAAAAAACAACACAATTCTCTCTAAAAAGTTATACAAAAAAGACACGTTTAAGTACAGCGCACGGAAATTGTTAAGGGAGCAGATTCCTCTGGCCATAACTCACCTTGGAATTGCTTCAAGAGGATGTAACCTTTTCGCGTGTTGTCCTTGGTGAACTGAACAGGACCCTGAGAGGTTCGAGAATTCCGTGTGAGAGTTTGGGAATGTTGAGTGTATTGTTTAAGCAACTTGCAGTCAATTCTAGGTGATAGAATGTATATATAGATTGAGAGTGAGAGAGAGAAAGAGGGAGAGGGAGAGAGAGGGAGAGAGAGAGAGAGAGAGAGAGAGAGAGAGAGAGAGAGAGAGAGAGAGAGAGAGAGAGAGAGAGAGAGAGAGAGAGAGATTAGATAGATAGATAGTGAGAGGGGTGGGAAGGAGGGAAAGGGAGAAAAATGGGTTGAGTGAAAAAGACAGAGCGAGAGAAAGAGCAGGTAGGTAGATAGATATACAATAAAGATAGGGTGATGAATAAGCATAGATGTAAGGAAAAAATTGATAGGTATATCAATATCATCATGTAAATACAGAAGATAAATCCACGCGATATAATATCACCGGTAATAAACATAAAGCTTTAACTTTTACTCAAATTCTACGCTTACTCACCGTAACACCCTCGAACTTGACCTCGGAGAGAGCTTTGGTGAAAAGGTCCTCCCACATTTGGTCCCAATACCTGTGCGAAGAAGCAGGGACTCTGGTTATGCCCTCCTTTGTATTCCGCTGATGGCAAAATGCTGCCTTGCCCAAACACTGTACTTTTGTTTCTCGTAAATATTCGGTACGAGTGTTGTGATTGTGGGTGATTGTGTAGGTATTTGTGTGTGGTGTGTGTGTGTGTGTGTGTGTGTGTGTGTGTGTGTGTGTGTGTGTGTGTGTGTTTGTGTGTGTGTGTGTGTGTGTGTGTGTGCTGTTTTGCGGTGTGTTGTGCTGTGCTGTATTGTACTGGACTGGGTTGTGTTGTGATATTCCGTTGCGGTGCGTTGTCTGTGTATCTGTATGTCTTTGTGTGCGTGTTAAATGCATGTGTACACGAGCGAGCGTGTGCAGCTATGTTTATTCAAATCAATAAGGTTTATTGTCATGCAAGAGCGCAAGCGCAAACTCTCAAATGTAAGACGATAAACATGAATATGCACACAACTGTAAACACGTTCCTGTGAAACTATTAATCCATAAATCCAAGGGCATAAAAGCAGACTCGCACATACTCCAAAACATAATGGAACTAACCTGAAGTCTTTCACTGTGATACTTGTATTTCTGTAATGGTTTTCCTTATGCAGTTTATGGCCCACCGCCTGGATGGCCAGCGCCATGGCCCACACGCCGTCGTAAGTGTAGCCGTGGAAGCGCGAGTACTCATTCCGACGTAACCTGTTGTAGGCCGCCTCGTACTGGGTGGTATTCTAAGGAGGAAAGGATTCGACCAGTGGTAAATAGCCATCTTGGAGAGACTTTTAACATCTTGCAGGAGACTGAGGGACGTTGAATTATTGCAGGGTGAAATACTAGGATGGGTGAGGATAACATTCTAGCAGGAGAGGAGAACGTTACGAAAGTGAAGAAATTCATAAAAAGGGCTAAGCTAGTTTGGAATAGAAATGCTCATGGCTGAGAACACGAGTGTAATGATGTGGGCTGGTTGTGTGACGGGCGTTCGTGTGAGGGCGCGGGGGTCATTTGCACTCATGAATCATTAATCAGAGGATGGGTCAGTGCGATACATTCTGGTGATAAAACGCTAGAATAATAGAGTTAACAAATATACTTTCGTATCTGTAAAGTAGTTGGGCTGGATAACGATTTTTGAATGGAAACAGGAAGCTCCGGACAGAAAGCAATATGTACCTGTGTGTGTGTGTGTGTGTGTGTGTGTGTGTGTGTGTGTGTGTGTGTGTGTGTGTGTGTGTGTGTGTGTGTGTGTGTGAGTGTGTGAGTGTGTGTGTGTGTGTGAGTGTGGGTGTGTGAGTGTGTGAGTGTGTGTGTGTGTGTGTGTGTGTGTGTGTGTGTGAAGGTTTGTATACATGGGTGTGGGTGTGTCTGCATTTTTCTATGTGTGTGTGTGTGTGTTTGTGTGTGTGTGTGTGAGGGTTTGTATACATGGGTGTGGGTGTGTCTGCATTTTTATATGTGTATGTGTGTGTGTGCGTCTGTGTCAGCGTGTTTGGGTGTGGGTGTGTGTAGGTGTGGGTGATAGAAAAAAGACCATAAAGCTGACTATGAAAATTCAATTTATCGACTGACAAAATAGCGCATTTGCAATGGAGAGAAATAAGCAATAAGGATCTATTCTGAAAGGTAACTCTCAGGCGACTCAAGAGATGTGCTAGATAAG
>BOPN01001456.1:257167-262629 GCA_017312705.2 Penaeus japonicus
TTTCCAGTTTAGCGAAATATGTGAAGATCACGTGAGAGTTAAATTTTTGATAATATTCATTGTCCCCTTGTTTTGATAGTTTGGTTGATTTGTGTGTACATATATCTATCTATCTATCTATCTATCTACCAATCTATCTCAATGACCTCACCACGAAGAAAAACTCCCCAAAGCCCAAAAGTCAAAACCTTTTCACCCATTTCCGAAACGTGATGCGTATCCCTGATCACACAAAAATCAATACGTAAATCTATTGACACGAAGGTGCAGGTGAGACCTCCAGGTGCAATTTAGGCTTGACAAGGATAATGTCTATATGTCGTGACTCCGGCCGCTCTGCCGAGGTAATTGATTTTATTCTCAGGTCGGGTCAGTGTCATTTTTTTTTTTTTTTTCAGGATTAGTGATCTCCGGGTAAAGGTCGTGGAGCGAGCATCTTTGTTTTGTTTGCTTGTTTTCTTCCATTGGTTGCTAGTCGCAGGTCGAAGATAAAGCTGTCTTTATTGGTTGGGATTTTCTGCTTAATAGTATTGTTTTTGTTGTCATTGTCGTTTTTTGTTTTATTTTGTTTTGTCGTTGTATTGTTATCAATATCATTATTATCATTATTATTATTATCATTATTATCAATATTATTATTATTATCATTATCATCATTACTATTACGTTCATCATTATTATCATTACTAAAAGTAGTAGTATTAATAAGGATAATAGTTTATCCTTATAATTGTTACTGTCATTATAATAATTATCTTTATCAGTGTCAGTATTACATCATCATGTTTTTATTACCATTATCAATATCGTTTTTGCTATTATTATTTTTGCTATTTTTATGATGAAATTTTGATGATCAATATAATCATCACAATCATCATCATCTCATTATACTTTATTTCACAAATACCATAAATCGAAATAGCATTTATAATCTGTTTGTTTGTTTTTTTTCACAGGTCACTGAGAAATATATTTCATCACAATTTCCAGAAGCGAGGTACATGCTCTTTTTCTATTCATCTATTCATCTATCTATCCATCAGTTACTCTATCTACCTATCTACTTACAAATATGTCTATGTATCTATCTCTCTATCCCTCTCTCATTATCTATCTGCATATCTGTCTATTAGTCAATCAATCTATCTATATTCTTAACTATTTATCTATCCATCTATTTACGAGCAATCCAGCTATCCACCCACACACCCATCCACCTATCCACCTACCCATCCATCGATCTACCCATCCATCCAGCTATCCTACCCACCCACCCATCCACCCACCCATCCATCCATCCATCCATCTATCCATCCATCCATCCATCCATCCATCCATCTATCCATCCATCTATCCATCCATCCATATACCTATCACCCATCCCTCAATTATTCCATATATCCACCTCTCTAATATATCTATCTATCCATCCATCCATCTATCTATCCATCTATTCATCTCTCTATCTATCCACCCATCCACCTATCTATCCACCCACTCACCTATTTATCTACGTATCTATCTATTTTCTTTCCTCTGACCCGGTCTCACCTCCTAATTAACCCCACAGATCCACATCGACCGCCCGTCACCTGCCTCGTTCTAACCTGTCTGTAACAAGAGGCTAGACCTTCCCGGCCACTCCACGGATACCCTTAATAGCGAGGCGTGTGCAAGCTTTTGGGTTTTCGATACAAAGCTCCATCTTTTGCAGTTGAGAGAAAGAGGGGGAGGGAGAGGGAGAGGGAGAGGGAGAGGGAGAGGGAGAGAAAAAGGGAGAGGGAGGAGCAGGAGGAGAAGGAGAGGAAGGGCGGAAGCAGCTGTCCTCTAAGGCGAATCACACTCACTACTGAACCTCCATGTTGTCCTTCGAATAAGAGTCAGATCTTCCGGCCCGTTTCCCGTGATCCACGAACGCGTAGCAAGTGCACGTCCGCACAGAGGGAGAGTGGGAGAGGGAGAGGGAGAGGGAGAGGGAGAGAGAGGGAGAGAGAGAGAGAGAGGGAGAGGGAGAGGGAGGGGGAGAGGGAGAGGGAGAGGGAGAGGGAGAGGGAGGGGGAGAGGGAGAGGGAGGGGGAGAGGGAGAGGGAGAGGGAGAGGGAGGGAGGGAGGGAGGGAGGGGGAGAATGAAAGAAAAAGAGAGTGTGGGGGGGAGAGAGAGAGAAAGGGAGGGAGAGGGAGGGAGAGAGAGAGAGAGAGAGAGAGAGAGAGAGAGAGAGAGAGAGAGAGAGAGAGAGAGAGAGAGAGAGAGAGAGAGAGAGAGAGAGAGAGAGAGAGAAGAGAGAGAAAGAAAGAGAGAGAGAGAGAGATAAAGAGAAAAAGAAAGAAAGAGAGGAGAGAGAGAGGGTGGGGGGGAGAGAGAGAGAGAGAGAGAGAGAGAGAGAGAGAGAGAGAGAGAGAGAGAGAGAGAGAGAGAGAGAGAGAGAGAGAGAGAGAGAGAGAGAGAGTGAGTGAGAGAGTATATTTGTATGTGTGTGTGTAGTAAACACCTGCTCAAGCCAAGGCAACATGATTTTGTAGCTTGTAATTAAGAGGCCAGGAATCTATACTTTTTTTCGAGAAACGGCTATATGATGCCGAGGTTAATGAATCACTTGTCGATAAATCCGGGTCAAGAGATTTTGAAGGCTCATCATTAGCGGTAATTATGATAATGAGTGTCATCTTCACTGTTAAAAATATAAATAATGATCGTCATAACTTTCACTATCATTATAACAAAATTAACGTTAATTTCCTTATCAATATTCTGATATTACAATTATAATCATTACTACTATGTTATTACTTTCTTAGGGTTATAATAATTTGTTTTTCTTGCAGTTACGTTATTATTGTTGTTGTTTTTGTTATTGCTAATTATTGCTATCTTTATTACCATTATCATTATCATAATTTCCATTTGTATTATTGTAATTAGTATTATTATTGTCATTATCATCATTAATGTCATTAGTATTATTACCAACATCATCATTGACTTCATTATTATCATTGCCGTTATCACTCTCATTAGCATCGTAATTATCATGACTTGATATTGTCATGGTTAGCCGTATCATAGTCACTGTCATTACCATTATTTTTGTAATTTTTATCACTGTCATTACTGTTATCATTATTATCGTTATCATCATCATCATATACAGACTGTTATGGACATTATAATAATTATCATAATCATCACTATCATTATTATCATCATCATTATTATTATTGTAATTCTTATCTTCATTTTCCTTGTCTATCACACCATGTGCAATTTAGGCAATTACTTTTACAAACGCTATTAGTACTATCGTTAGAATAGTCATCATTAATATCATCATCATTGTTATTTTTACCATTTCCATTATATTATCATTATCATCATTATCATTGTTATCATTATTTATATATCTGTTATCATTATCCTTATTATCATTATCATCATTGTTATCATCATTACGATGATTACAATTATGGTTATAATTTTGATTATAATCATAATTATGATCATCGTCATGATTATCATTATCATTATCATTATCACATCCCCATCATCAATATCATCATTGTCATTATCATTATCATTTTCATTATCATTATTATCATAACCATTATTACTATTGTCATAGTCATTATTCATTATCTTTTATTATATTTATTAATATCATTATCATTTTAATTATCATTATCATTACTGATACTACAGATACTACAGATAGTAGTACTTCTGCTATTGCTATTTTTATTACTACTGCCGCGGTCAGTAGCATAAACGGCGACAATGATAACACGTATATGGTTGTGCTAATAATAATATTACCATACTTATAGCACAATAATAGATAATTAGACTAATAGTTATAACAATTACAATAACAATAATTATAGCAATGATATTGCTAGTAATAATATTACTATAATTATTGCTAATAACATAGATGATAATGATAACAAAAATGATGACAATATTGATAATAAAAATGATAATAATGATAATGATAAGGATGAAAATATTGATAATAATAATTATGATAATAATAATAATAATAATAATAATAATGATAATAATAATGATGATGATGGTGATAATACTAATAATGATGATAATAATAATAATAATAATAATAATAATAATAATAATATTGATAATAATAATAACAATAATGATAATGATAATAATAATAATGATGATGATAATAATAATAATAATAATAATAATGATAATGATGATATTGATGATAATAATGATATAGATAATAATAATAACAATAATGATAATAATAATAATAACAATAATGATAATAATAATAATAACAATAATAATAATAATAATAATATAAATAAAAATTCTGATAATGATAATCCTAATCATCATCAAAAGGATAAAAATAACTATGATTATATTAACATTACTACAACAGTAATGACTATTATAATAACAAAAAATAACAAGACTGCTGATACTAATGATTATAAACATCCTTTCTGATATGCAATGGCTTTGTTCACATTGGTTTCTTTAATCAAGTGCAGTTGGATGGAGGTTAGTTGTCCCTCTACATGGCGTTGTTTTAGCCATCCGCCTCTGAATGGCATTATTGACAGCGAACGAAATATTAATATGTGATATTAGACCTATTTGAAATGGTGTGGTTCTACAGATGAATTTATATATCTAATGAGATCTTCTGAACACTATTTCTCCTCCTTGTCGTTGTTGGAGAAGGGGGGTGAGAGGGGGGGGCGTCATTTTGTTTAATGTTTTGGAAACACCCTGTGTCATGTTTATCAAATAGCTTATTTTGGTGGCCTATCAATATCCATTATGTAAAATTAGGTTTTCGGTGACCTCAATACGCCAAGCTTTTATCAGTTTAAAAGGATTAATTAATAGAGATTTTGACTCTTCAAAACTGCATTTACTGATAGGTAGGCACAAAGATTTTATATGTAAGTTTTACTTTCGTTTCCGACAAGGCTAATAAGAAAACGTAACATGCCCATGTCTGTGCTAGTCTACATGCTGAAAGGAAGAATCAAGAACATTATCGAAGACTCTCCCTTCTATCTTTTAGCGTGTAACTCAATTATTCGGCTTTCATCTTTCATACTGGCAACCCCCCTACCCACCACCTCCTCCCCCCATCTCCCCTCCCCCGGGCACACTTTCATGATGGCCGCTGACGGTGGCTGGACATGGCTCTCCGTCTGCTGTGATAAGACATTACGATGACAGTGGCTCCCTTTCGACGTCAGAATGTCAGAGGTCAGGAAGGGCAAAATTCCACTCGACGCGTGAACACTGACATGCAACGCTGGGGACATAGGCATTTTGAAGTCGTTTTCCTTCAGACAGAGTGCTGAATAGTGTCTTTGATATCACTGTCTGGATTTTATACTATATTCAAATCTAAACATGAACAATAGATAGCTAGGCTGTGTAACATATATATATATATATGCGTTTGTGT
>BOPN01001456.1:293604-295461 GCA_017312705.2 Penaeus japonicus
TATTAGTTGCGAATACATTTAATTCGTGCCACCCATGAGCTGTTGTTCTTTATCAGTGAGACTAATTATTCAATAGCACTTGCGTACCTTAAATGAATATTGATTTGGAAAAAATCATACAATAAGAAATGTAAGATTATCAGATTATTTGATAACATAGTTACCGCTGATATTTATATACGTACGTTTTCTTTAAATAAAATGCCGAAAGTAACCATTTTCTTTGCATTGATTAAGGGTATACAACGTAATCTCGACATTAAGAAAAAAACGGGAAATACGCATATTAATAAGCAGTGGTTTAGAAAGATAATATATATAATTAAATACTTAAAGCTCGTTGTTAATCTTATTTTCCTAACAGGGCAACTTTAAAATTTTTAAGTGATATCCCGTGGCAAATTTTACAAGCAGCATTCCAATTGTAACAATATTTATTCCAATAAACATTACGTATAAGATTATTATTATGTTGAAGTGAGGCGTGTTAAGCAGAGAGACAGGATAGTCATTTCGCACTTCGTGGTGGGTTGGCTGGAGCCTCCCGCTCCTATGAGCGAGCACTGCAGGACTTGGGCGATGTTAGAAACTTTTAGTTTCTTTTTTCTTTGCTTTCAAGGAATATTGCCACTTCTCTATGTTATGCAAATACCCTCTGTGCATATTTGCAGCGTCGACTAAGCTAGCAAGAAAGGGCCACATATTCTACTTCTGTATCCAGGAAAAACTATTAAAACCGGCGAAGATTTAGTCCACGAGATAAGATCAGAAACACTGCCTTGATAACACCATCCATTACACTTTACTTTCAAAGAGGCACAAAGGTGCTTCATGGTTTTTAAAGCACAGATTCATGTTAGATATATAAGTATATTTATGTATATATATATATATCTATATATATGTGTATATTTATGTATATATATATATTTATATATATGTATGTATGTATGTATGTATGTATGTATGTATGTATATGTATGTATGAATGTATTTATATTTGCCTCCAGCCGGCGAGGCCGGAGGCAAGTGTGAATCATCGGGCCACCCCTAGAAATTGCTGCAGTAAAGAAACGTATATGTCTTCTCCCCTGGTTACATGTGTGTGTGTGTGTGTGTGTGTGTGTGTGTGTGTGTGTGTGTGTGTGTGTGTGTGTGTGTGTGTGTGTGTGTGTGTGTGTGTGTGTGTGTGTGTGTGTGTGTGTGTGTGTGTGTGTGTGTGTGTGTGTGTGTGTGTGTGTGTGTGTGTGTGTGTGTGTGTGTGTGTGTGTGTGTGTGTGTGTGTGTGTGTGTGTGTGTGTGTGTGTGTGTGTGTGTGTGTGTGTGTGTGTGTGTGTGTGTGTGTGTGTGTATGCTTCTTCTGTTATATCATAATTTGAAGATAACAATGCTAGCAATGGAGATCCAATAACGTTTATGCTTCCTTTTCAAAAAATAATAATTATCAAAATATGTTTCTTTCATTTCATGTTTTTCTTCATTACTTGCTCATACTATTTAGATGTCAGTTACTCAAGAGCTGCGATTAGTCTTATTCCAAGTAAAATTTCTGATCCCTTAGATTTAGATATCTTTATCCTAAATCATTGCATTACTTCTCAGTCCTCGTGCATGTGGTTGTATGTTTCTAATACATGATTTGGTTTGGATTCAAATGTTTTTTTTTTATTGCAATACCATGTCTATACAATTAGGGTTTAATCAGAATAGAATGATTCATGAAAAAACATAACAGAAAAAACACATATGAACAGACAAGCATGAGGTGTTTATTCATATATATACATATATACATATATATATATATATATATATATATATATATATATATATATATATATATATATCTATATATAT
>BOPN01001457.1:5000-7500 GCA_017312705.2 Penaeus japonicus
TGATATTGTGTGTGTGTGTGTGTGGTTGTGTGTGTGTGTTTGTGTGTGAAGTTGTGTGTATGTTTATATGTCTGTGTGTGTGTGTGTGTGTTTTTGTGTGAGGTTGTGTGTGTGTTTATATGTCTGTGTGTGTCTGTGTGAGAGTACGGTTGATTATTGCAATTGTGATTATAAGATTGGCTATGATACGTTGATATTATCTTAACAGTGAAATGATAGCAATTTTGTTGAAATTATTAATAATCATACAATTTGTATGATATATAAATAGAATTATGATAGTAGACACTATACACCACGAAGCATAACAGCCACAAGAACCAAAAAAAATATGCATTTCCACTGAAACAAACAAACAGCCAATAAAGAAGAGAAATTAAGAGAGATCAAGAGAACAAAAATCAGTAGGAAGTTATTACTATATTTTGATCTTAAATTCCTTTCACGTCGGATATGGGGTGAGCACGAGGCATGACGGACCCCCCCCCCCCCTACCCCCTTCCACTGGTCCCTCACCCAAACCGCTTTAACCCCCTCCCTCCTCCGTCCCCCCCCCTCTCCTCCCCTCGTACCCCTCGAGATGTCCAGATGTGATATTAATGTCATTTCTCATAAATGTTTCATCAATTATGGTGTCCTCTCTTCTGGGTGGGTTTTGTGAGTTTTAGTTTTTTTTTCTAAATTATCTTTTATATTTTCAGTTTTCTTTATTATCATTATTATTATCATTATCATTATTATTGTTATTATGATTATTTTTATATCATTTGCTCTCTTTCTATTTCTTCTCCCTCCCTCCCTCCCTCTCTCTCTCTCTCTCTCTTTCTGTCTTTCTCTCCTTCTCTTCCTCTTTTCTTGTTGTTTTTCTTTCTTTTCAATGTCCTTCTCTTCTCTTTCTCTCCTTTCTTCCTTCTCTCTCTCTCTCTATTTTTTTTCTCTCTCTCTTCCTCGAAACTACTTTCTCATTTTTTTCTCTTTATTTTAGTTTTGTATTTTGTATCTCTGTCCCTCTTCTCTTTCCCCATCTCTTTCTCATACATCTTTGATTTTTTATTCAGTCAATATTGCATCGTGGATAGATATACTACAGTGTTGTGATCGGATAAAATCGAAAATGCACACATGCATATATCTGCCGTAAATGCCAGAATAAATGCATTAGCTACAGGGGGTGCTATTTTAGATTCGGGATTAAAATTTTGCGAAGGGTATTGTTTTTATTATTATTATCAGAGAGAGAGAGAGAGAGAGAGAGAGAGAGAGAGAGAGAGAGAGAGAGAGAGAGAGAGAGAGAGAGAGAGAGAAAGAGATAGATAGATAGATAGATAGATAAATAGATAGATAGATAGATAGATAGATAGAGAGAGAGAGAGAAAGAGAGAAAGAGAGAGAGAGAGAAAAAAAAAAAGAAACTGAACAAATGGACAGAGGAATACCGCAAAACAAACACAAACAAACACAAAAACTCCAAAAGCAAACACCTATTCTCTCACACACCACGCCGAAGCACATCTTTTCGATCAATGATTTACATGAACCCATTTATCCGGCGACAGGCAAACAGATGACACTATGGATCAAACGAATAACTCGAAGGAATATCATAGACTAGGTAGGATATGTCGTCTTGATAGCCACTATCTATCCCTGGCTAGGCCCTGTTGATAGCCTCTGTTCTGTGTCATTACCTAGTAAATACACCTATTGATAAAACTTGAACCTATTGATAAAACTTGAACCTATTGATAAACCTTGAACCTATTGATAAACCTTGAACCTACTGATAAACCTTGAACCTATTGATAAAACTTGAACCTACTGATACAACTTGAACCTATTGATAAAACTTGAACCTATTGATAAAATTTGAACCTACTGATAAAACTTGAACCTATTGATAAAACTTGAACCTATTGATAAAACTTGAACCTATTGATAAAACTTGAACCTATTGATAAAATTTGAACCTATTGATAAAACTTGAACCTATTGATAAAACTTGAACCTACTGATAAAACTTGAACCTACTGATAAAACTTGAGGACGAGTATAGTTGTATGTATGTGCGTCATATCAAGGTCTGTGTTATATGTACACGATTACTATATATATATATATATATATATATATATATATATATATATATATATATATATATATATATGTACATATATTATAAAATATATATTGTGGGGTAGTTGTAGGTGTATTTAAGGTATGAACGTATCTCTTAATTAAGGACATACTGCATATGGTATAAAGACATTCCGTACGTGGATGATAATATGTGTGTATATATATATGATATGATCATAAATGGTTTACACGCAAAATTGTGTGTACATATGATACAAACACATATGCTGCACCTACTTAGATGTGTGAATGCATGGTATGAATGTATATGTTGCACATACTGTACATAATTGTATTCGTACTGTGCAAATATAATGCAGTCGCAGGTTATAACTACATGATTGTGAATATGTATTGCATGGAC
>BOPN01001457.1:53305-70805 GCA_017312705.2 Penaeus japonicus
TATATATATATACACACTTAAATACATAGATAGTTTTGAAAATCTTTCTGGATATCCTCTTCAGGGCTGAGTAGGAAAAATAGGAAACAAACCCACAAACAAACACTTACTCAGCTTGTTATAAACACACACACACACAAGCACACAGACGCACATACAACACAGACATACAAGTGCACCCTCTCCCCTCCCCCCTCCCCCCCAAAAAGCACCCCCCCCACCCCCTTAGACGGTGAAGAACACAAGTCATACAGCGGCCAGACATGTGCACTCGGCAAACCAATTTAGAAAGCAATCAGGCCACATTTTCCAGACATTTTCCGGGCCTGGGGGGGAGGGGGGTCCCCTGGCCGCACCCTGGCAAGAAGTAGGGGTAGGAAGTAAACCTCATTCCATGGGCAGCATCTCGCGCGCGCTGGAATCACAGGAGAAGGTGTCTTTGATGGCCCACGGCCGAGGTGGCGCCCACGCGACGATTCTTTCGCTTTGCTCCAGCTCTCTCTCTCTCTCTCTCTCCTTGTTTGTTTCTCTTCTCTCTCGGCCTCTTTCTCTCTCTCTCATCTTGTTTGTTTCTCTTCTCTCTCGGCCTCTCTCTCTCTCTCTCTATCTCTCTCTCCTTGTTTGTTTCTCTTCTCTCCCGGCCTCTCTCTCTCTCTCTCTCTCTCTCCTTGTCTGTTTCTCTTCTCTCTCGGCCTGTCTCTCTCTCTCCTTGTCTCTTTCTCTTCCCTCTAGCTCCTTCGCGCTCTATTTGTCTCGATTTTTTCTCTCTCGGCCTCTCTC
Organism: Penaeus japonicus; assembly: GCA_017312705.2. Classification (NCBI taxonomy): domain Eukaryota; kingdom Metazoa; phylum Arthropoda; class Malacostraca; order Decapoda; family Penaeidae; genus Penaeus; species Penaeus japonicus. The sequence continues at coordinate 54,086 of BOPN01001457.1, forward strand.
TCCCTCTCCTTGTCTCTTTCTCTTCTCTCTCGGCCTCTCTCTCCCTCTCCTTGTCTCTTTCTCTTCTCTCTCCCTCTTCTTGTCTCTAAATTTAACTTCTCTCTCGGCCTCTCTCTCCCTCTCCTTGTCTGTTTCTCTTCTCTCTCGGCCTCTCTCTCCCTCTCCTTGTCTGTTTCTCTTCTCTCTCGGCCTCTCTCTCCCTCTCCTTGTCTTTCTCTTCTCTCTCGCTCCTTCGCGCTCTATTTGTATAGATTTCTTCGCTCTCTTATTCCTTCCCGCCTTCTCTCTCTATTTACATACACCTACACAAAAGAAAAAAAACAAACAAACATACATTTGTATATATACAGTATATATATATGTATATATATATATATTTATATATATATATATATATATATATATATATATATATATATATATATATATATATATATATATATATATATATATATATATATATATATATATATATATATATATATATATATATATATACATATATATATGAATATGTATATATATATATATTTTCTTTTTCTTTCTTTCTTTTCTCTTCTTTTCTTTTTCCTCTTTTCTTTTCTTTTTCATCAGCCTGTATCATTCCACTGCAGGACGTAGGCCTCTCAAGAGGGTTATGGCCGGGTACCCCACCTACTGGCCCTAATTGTATCTTGGTGGGGGTTAGACATAATACATATTGTGTATACACCATTAGGCAATCGAGATAGAGTTCCTTGTCCAAGATAACAACTCACCAGCCGGGATTCGAACGCTCGAACTCAGGTCCTCGTCATTTCACAGTCCGATGCTCTAACCAGTCGGCCATCGACACCCCATATATATATATATATATATATATATATACATATATATATAATTTCCTTTAGTACTTTCAATCTTCGTTTTCTCTGACCCCTGTATCTTTCTTTCTCTGTTTTTTTTTTTTTTTTAAACCTCTTAAAAAAAAACTAATTCATTTCTCCTGCTCTTCTCTTTCTCTGTTGCTGCTCTCTCTTCGAAACTATCTTTTGCTATTCCCTTTCTAGTATGTGTCTTATTTTCTTATTTTCCTCAAGCTATCCTGCTCTCTGTACAGCCATTTATCAGTCTATCCCTTCTCTCTCTTCTGCCATTCACCACTTCTTTCAATGATCCGTTCCCTTTTCTTCTTTTCCTTCTCTCTTCTACCCTCCTTTTCTATTTTCCCTTTCCCTCCCTATCCCACATCCCTCTCGTCTTTTCTTTCCCTATCCCCCTCTCCCCACCCTTCCTCTTCCTTTTTCATCATCTCATGCCCACCTTCTATCACCCTTCATCACCTCCCTTTTCCCCCATCTCTATCACACCTCTTTCTCTCCCCTTCCTCCACCTCCTTCTTTCCTCCTCTCCCTGCCCCCCCTCCTTCTTTCATCCATTCTCGCTCTCTTCTATCCCTTATCCCCAACTCTCCTCTCTCCCCTTCCTCCCTCACACCCCCTCTCCCATCCCATCCAATCCTCACCCCCACCTCTCCCATCCCATCCCATCCTCCCCCCCACCTCTCCCATCCCATCCAATCCTCACCCCCACCTCTCCCATCCCATCCCATCCTCCCTCACACCCCCTCTCCCATCCCATCCCTTCCTCCCCCCCACCCCCTCCCATCCCATCCCTTCCTCCCTCACCCCCACCTCTCCCATCCCATCCCTTCCTCCCTCACACCCCCCCTCTCCCATCCCATCCTCCCTCACCCCCACCTCTCCCATCCCATCCAATCCTCACCCCCCCTCTCCCATCCCATCCGTCACTCCCCCCCTCCCCATCCCATCCTCACCCCCTCTCCCATCCCTTTCTCCCTCACCCCCACCTCTTCCATCCCATCCTCCCCCCCACCTCCCCCCCCCCGTCCCCGTCCCCGTCTCAAACCATTCCTTTTCCTTTCTGACGTCAATAGCAACTCGATCGGAGGACAATACACAGCGAAATTCGACCTACGAAATGCGACCGCCAGGGAACGCCACACTCGCGTCGACGGTACTCGACCTCGGTGTGTTCTTAGCTAACACGGGATATTCGACCAAATGATACCATCGCAGTACCGCTAACCCCCCCCCCCCCACCAACCCTTCACCCCACCTCCCTTGAGGGATAGCGGTAAGGAGAGAGAGAGAGAGAGAAGAAAGGGGGAGAGAAGGAAAAGGGAGAGCGGGGATGAGGGAGGGAGGGAAGGAAAGAGAGAGGGAGAAGTAGAGAGATAGATACATAGACATATATAGAAAGATAGATAGATAGATAAATAGGTAGAGAGAGACAGAGAGAGAGAGAGAGAGAGAGTTAGATAGAGAGGTAAATAGATAGGTAAATTGAGAGAGAGAGAGAGATTATTAAGAAAAGAAAAGATTTTCAAGGTGTAAAATCACTCTTGTTAATTAAAGGACACATTGTTCAACCAAGTGTTATCTGTGAGCTAATATATATATATATATATATATATATATATATATATATATATATATATATATATATATATATATATATATATATATATATACATAAATATATTTATACATTCTATGTATATTATATATATTCTCTCTCTCTCTCTCTCTCTCTCTCTCTCTCTCATTACCATCTTAATTGGTTATTACCCAAATTCACTTTTTGTGAGGCTCTTTATTTCTGAACCTGATAATTTACCAATAGAAGTCAATGAGATAAAGGAAATAGTAGCAAAGATGAAAACCGTTAAATTTACCCCAAATTTGAATCCACCAATCACGTCGCACTTCCCGTCGCTGTGAATGAAGGTTAATGGTTCAAACTGGACGAGCACGTAATCAGCTGTTTCGCTCCCTTTCCCCTCCTTCCCCTTTACTTTCTCTTTCAGTTTCCCTCTCTCTCTCCTTTGTTTTTTTGTTTTTCTACTCCTTTCTATCTCCTCTCGTCTTTCTATTTTGTTTTTCTTCCTCCTTTTTTCCACATTCCTCTCTCTTCTTTCTCCGTTCTCTCTCTCTCTAATTTCTTTTCCCCCTTTTCTCCTCTCTCTCCTCTGTTTCTTCCACTTCCTCTTCGTTTTTCTTCCTTTTTCCTTTTCTCATTATGTCTTCCCTCTTCCTCCTTTTTATCCTCCCTTCTCTTCCCCTCTCCTTTTTCTCCATTTAATCTTCTCTCTCTCATCCTTACATATATTTCTCTCTTCTTTTTCCTATCTCTCTCTTCCCACGTCCTTCTATTTTCCTCATTATCTTTCCCTCCTTTCTTCTTTACTCCCTCTTCTCATATATCTCATCATCTCTTTCCATCTCCTTCCTCTGTTTCTCCATCCTTCTCTATTGTCCTAAATTCTCCTCCTTCCTTTCCTTTCCCTTCCTCCGTTAGACTGCCATCCCTTCCCCTCCCCTCCCCTCCTCCCCCTTCCCCCATCCCACAGTCTACTCGCCTCAAAGACCCAACCCGTAGCATGATTATTGCCAGCCAATCATAGCATAATTAAGGAATGTCTGGAGCAATTAAGTCACCCACTTGCTTCTTCCCCCATTCCCGCTCCTGCTCATCCCTCCCCCCCCCTCCCCCCCCCCCTAATACCCTACATGCCCAGTCCCTCTAGGTCCTTTCCCCCGTCCATCCCTCCTTCCTCCCCCCACCCCACCCATACCCCTTCCTTTCCAGCCACCCCCTCCTCCTGTCACCCCTACTCACTGGCCCCTCCCAATCCCTAACCCAGGCCTCACGCCCATCCGATTACTCCCTACCCCGTCCTAACACCCCTACCAACCCCATATTCATACCCCCTCCCCCCTCAGGTCCCTTCCACCCCTACCACCTACCGTCCACACCTCTTCCACCCCCCTACTCTCAGACCCCCTCCTCCACCCACGGCCCTAACTCTCATCCTCACTTCCACCCCCACACCCTTAGACACCCCCTACCCCTACCCCACCCAACCACTCACCCCACCCCCACCCTCATCCCCTCCCTCACCTCCTACTCCTACCCCACTTAACGACCAATCCCCACCCCCACCCAACCATCCACCCTCACCCCCTACTCCTACCCCACCCAACCACCCACCCCCACCCTCACCCCCTACTCCTACCCCACCCAACCCCCACCCTCACCCCCTACTCCTACTCCTACCCCACCTAACCACCCAACCACCCACCCTCACCCCCTACTCCTACCCCACCCAACCACCCTCACCCCCACCCTCCCCCCTCCCCGCTCCCTCACCCCCACCCACCAGAGTCCATTGCGTAGCGTGAATGCTGATGGGCCAATGCGAAAGGGCTTGTCACGTGTATTTGAACGGTGAATGGCTCAAGACGGCACTGGGGTGTAAACTTTGCGTGGGACGTGGTTGGTGCGTTTCAGGGAGCTGGGGAGAGGGGGGAACTGGGGAGAGGGGGGAGTGGGCGTGAAGGGGGAGCTGGGGAGAGTGGTGAGTGGGAAGGGGGAGTGGGCGTGAAGGGTGATTGGGAGTGAAGGGGGAGCTGGGGAGAGGGGGGAGTGGGAAGGGTGAGGGAGGGGGTGAAGGGGGAGTGGGGGTGAAGGGGGAGCTGGGGAGAGTGGTGAGTGGGAAGGGTGAGGGAGGGGGGGTGAAGGGGAAGTGGGCGTGGAGGGTGATTGGGAGTGAAGGGGGAGGGGGGGTGAAGGGGGAGTGGGGTTGAATGGGGAAATGGGGGAGAAGGTTTTAGGGATGGAGGATGAGTAGGTAAGGGAGAAGGATGATTAGGGGAGAAGGGTGTTGAGGAGGGGTGGTTGGGGGTGATGGTGAGTAGCGGAGAAGGGGGTGTTGAGGAGGGAGTTTTCATGATGGGGAGAAGGGTGGTTCAGGAGAGGGGAGATGGGGAGAAGGGTGGTTCGGGAGAGGGGAGGGTGGTTGATGAGAAAGGGGTGTTTTCAGAGAAGGGGAGATGGGGAGAAAGGGTGTTTCGGGAGAGGGAGATGGGGAGATGGGTGGTTCGAGAGGGAGATGGGGGAGATGGGTGGTTCAGGAGAGGGGGAGATGGGAGATGGGTGGTTCAGGAGAGGGGAGATGGGGAGATGGGTGGTTCAGGAGAGGGGAGATGGGGAAGGTGGTTCGGGAGAAGGGAGATGGGGAGAAGGGGTGGTTCGGGAGAGGAGATGAGGGAAGAAGACAGTTCGGAGAGGGGGAGATGGGGAAGACAGTTCAGGAGAGGGGGAGATGGGGGAAGGTGGTTCAAGGAGAGGGGAGATGGAAGAAGATGGATTTGGGGAGAGGAGATGGGGAGAAGGGTGGTTCAAGGGAGAGGGAGATGGGGAGATGGGTGGTTCAGAGGGAGAGGGAATGGGGAGAAAGGGTGGTTCGGGAGAGAGAGGAGGGTGGAAGAGAAGAGTGGTTCGGGAAGGGGGAGATGGGGAGAAGGGTGGTACAGGAAGGGAGATGGGGAGAAGGTGGTTTGGGAGAGGAGATGGGGAAAGGTGGTTCGGGGAGATGGGGAGAAGGAATTGTTTCGGGAGGGAGATGGAAGAAAGGGTGGTTCGGAGAGGGGAGATGGGAGAAGGTGGATTCAGGAGAGGGGAGAGGGAGATGGTAGGTTCAGGAGGAGATGGGGAGAAGGGTGTTTCTAGGAGAGGGAGATGGAGAAAGAATTGGTTCAGGGAGAGGAGATGGGGAGAAGGGTGTTTCAGGAGAGGGAGAGTGGGGGAGGGTGGTCAGGGGAGAGAGGGAGATAGGAAGAAGGGTAGTTCAGGAAGAGAGGGGAGAAGGGGAGATAGTGGGGTTCGGGAGAGGGAGATAGGGAGAAAGATTGTTTCGGGAGAGGGAGATGGGGAGAGGGTGTTTCGGAGAGGGAGATAGGGGAGAAGGTGGTTCAGGAGGAGATGAGGAGAAGATTTGGTTCAGGAGAGGAGATGGGGAGAAGGGTGTTTCGGGAGAAGGGGAGATGGGGAAAATTTCAGGAGAGGGAGATGGGAGAAGGTGGTTCGGAGAGGAGATGGGAGAAGGTGGGGTTCAAGGAGAGGGAAGGTAAGGAGAAGATTGTTTCAGGAGGGAGATGAGGAGAAGGTGGTTCGGGAGAGAGAGTGGGGAGAAGGGTGGTTGGAGAGGGAAATGGGGGAGAAGGGTGTTTCAGGAAAGGGGGAGATGAGGAGAAGGGTGTGGATTTAGGGAGAGGGAGATGGGGAGAAGGGTGGTTCAGGGAGAGAGGGGAGATGGGGGAGAAGGTGGTTCGGGAGAGGGGAGATGGGGAGAAAGGTGGTTCGGGAGGAGATGGGGAGAAGGGTGGGGTTGGAGAGAGGAGATGGGGAGAAGGTGGTTCAGGAGAGGGAGATGGGGAGAAGAGATTGGTTCGGGAAAAGGAGATGAGGAGAAGGGTGGACAGGGAGGGAGATGGGAGAAGGGTGGTTCGGGAGAGGGAGATGGGGAGATGGGTGGTTCGGGAGAGATGGGGAGAAGGGTGGTTCAGGAGAGAGATGGGAGAGAATTCGGTTCAGGAGAGGAGATGGGGAGAAGGTGTTTCGGAGAGGGGAGATGGGAGAAGGGTGCTTCGGGAGAGGGAGATAAGAGGGAGAAGGGCCGGTTCGGGAAGAGGGAGATGAGAGAAAAGGTGGTTCAGGAGAGGAGGTAGGGAGAAGGGTGGTTCAGGAGAGGAGATGGAGGGGTGGTTCAGGGAGAGGGAAGATGGGGGAGAAGGTGGGTTCGGAGAGGGAATCAGGAGAAGGTGGTTCAGGAGAGAGATGGGGAAGGGTGGTTCAGGAGAGGGAGATGGGAAGATTGGTTCAGGAGAGGGGGAGATGGGAGAAGGGTGGTTCAGGGAAAAGGGAGATATAGGGAGAAAGGTGGTTCAGGAGGGAGATGGGGAGAAGGTGGTTCGGGAGAGGGAGATGGGGAGAAAGGGTGGTTCAAGGAGGAGATGGGGAGAAGGGTGGTTCGGGAGAGGGGGAGATGGGAGATGGGTGGTTCAGAAGAGGGGAGAGATGGGGAGAAGGGTGGTTCGGGGAGAGGGAGATGGGGAGAAGGGTGGTTCAGGAGAGGGGAGATGGGGAGAAGGGTGGTTCGGGAGAGGGGAGATGGGAGAAAGAGGTGAGGTTCAGGGAGAGGGAGATGGGGAGAAGGGTGGTTCGGGGAGAGGAGATGGGGAGAGAAGGGTGGTTAGGAGGAGGGGAGATGGGGGAGAAGGGTGAAAGGTTGGGAGAGGGAGATGGGGGGAGAAGGGTGGTTCAGGAGAGGGAGATGGGAGAAGGGTGGTTCAGGAGAGGAGATGGGGAGGAATTTGGTTCAGGAGAGGGGAGATGGGGAGAAGGTGGGTTCGGGAGAGGGAGATGGGGAGAAGATTGGTTCAGGAGGAGGGGGAGATGGGGAGAAGGGTGGTTCAGGAGAAGGGAGATGGGGAGGGGTGGTTCGGGAGAGAGGGAGATAGGGAAAGGTGGGTTCAGGGAGAGGGAGATGGGGAGAAGGGTGGTTCAGAGAGGGAGAATGGGGAGAAGGAATTCTTTCTGGTTCGGGAGAGGGGAGATGGGAGAAGGAGGTGGTTCTGGAGAGGGAGATGGGGAGATGGGTGGTTCAGGAGAGGGGAGATGGGGAGATGGGTGGTTCGGGAGAGGGGAGATGGGGAGAAGGGTGGTTCAGGAGAGGGGAGATGGGGAGAAGGGTGGTTCGGGAGAGGGGAGATGGGGAGAAGGGTGGTTCAGGAGAGGGGAGATGGGGAGAAGGGTGGTTCGGGAGAGGGGAGATGGGGAGAAGGGTGGTTCGGGAGAGGGGAGATGGGGAGAAGGGTGGTTCAGGAGAGGGGAGATGGGGAGAAGGGTGGTTCGGGAGAGGGGAGATGGGGAGAAAGGGTGGTTCAAGGAGAGGGAGATGGGGAGATGGGTGGTTCAGGAGAGGGGAGATGGGGAGAAGGGTGGTTCAGGAGAGGGGAGATGGAAGAAGAAGTTAGTTCAGAGAGGGAGATGGGGAGATGGGTGGTTCAGGAGAGGGGAGATGGGGAGAAGGGTGGTTCAGGAGAGGGGAGATGGGGAGAAGGGTGGTTCAGGAGAGGGGAGATGGGGAGAAGGGTGGTTCGGGAGAGGGGAGATGGGGAGAAGGGTGTTTCGGGAGAGGGGAGATGGGGAGAAGGGTGGTTCAGGAGAGGGGAGATGGGGAGAAGGGTGGTTCAGGAGAGGGGAGATGGGGAGAAGGGTGGTTCGGGAGAGGGGAGATGGGGAGATGGGTGGTTCAGGAGAGGGGAGATGGGGAGAAGGGTGTTTCGGGAAAGGGGAGATGGAGAGAAGGGTGGTTCGGGAGAGGGGAGATGGGGAGAAGGGTGGGTTCGGGAGAGGAAAGATGGGGGAGAATTGTGGCTGGGGAGAGGGGTGGTAGTGGAGGGAGATTTGAGAGAGGATAGTTGATGGAAGGGGAAATCTGTATATGGTAGCGGAGGAGAGAGAGAGAGGGGGAGGGGGGGTAGAGGAATAATGGTGAGGTTGGGGATGAAAGTTGAGTCAAAAAAGGGTAGTAAGGATTGGGAGGTAAGACTGCTCGAGTGCTGGGGAGTAAGTGGGGAGAGAGAGAGTAAGTAAAGGGTTAGGAAAGGAGATGGAGAGGCGGGAGAGGAGGAGGTAGGGTGATGGGGGTCGGAGGGGAGGGGGCTGGGTAAGAGATTTGGGAGAGGGAGTGAGAGGGGAGGAAGGGGGGTAGGGGGGTTGGCAAGCCCATTCGTATGTCGCGGGTGAATGATTTTGATAGCGTGGATGTCGAGGGCTGTTGATCTGAGGGGTAAGCGGCTGGAAAGGCTGTGATTATTGTTGTTATTGCTGTTGCTATGGTTGAGATGTGTGGATTTATTAATTCAGTCATCATTATTATACTGATTTTATCGACACAGTTATCGGTATCATTGTTATCATTATCATCATTATCATCACTACTGTTCTGATCCTCCATCATCATTATCGTTATCATCACCACCATCAATATAATCATTAACATTTGCAACAGCAGCTTCACATTTTTTAGTTATTATTCTGATTATTCTTATTACTATCATAACCATTATCATCAAACATTATCAATATCGTCATTGGTATTATGATTTTCATTACTGCTATCAACATTATTACCATCAATTCTACCATTAAAATTATTGTTATCATTGTCACCATCATTATCATCATCGCCATTCTTTTTATTGTTGTTATTACTGGTAGGAAATATGTTTAGAAATAAATGAATGAATAAACATACAATTAGATAGACAGATTTATAGAGAAATATGTAATTTAATGGATACATTAATAGAAAAAATAGAAAGATAAATTAATTAATAGATAAATGGATAAGTGGAAAAATGCAATAGAATAAAGTAAAAAACAAAACAGAATCAAAACATATAATCTATACACAAATAAAAGACTTTAGTCCAATACCAGTTTTTGTTCCCTTGTGTTTCTCAACTTTCCTTTCCTTTCACATCTCTCTCCGGTCTCTTGTTCTTTGGTCCTTACTTATCCCTCAACAAATTTAATTTATTGTAACCTTGCTTTACTCTTTCTCTCTCTCTCTCTCTCTCTCTCTCTCTCTCTCTCTCTCTCTCTCTCTCTCTCTCTCTCTCTCTCTCTCTCTCTCTCTCTCTCTCTCTCTCTCTCTCTTTCTCTCTTTCTCTCTCTCTTTCTCTCTCTCTCTCTCTCTCTCTCTCTCTCTCTCTCTCTCTCTCTCTCTCTCTCTCTCTCTCTCTCTCTCTCTCTCTCTCTCTCTCTCTCTCTCTCTCTCCTATTCATATGATTATCTTCATCTATCTTCTCCCCTCATTCTATCTTTTGCTCTCCTCTTGCCACTTTTCTCTCCCCTTTCTGCCTTCATCTCTTTCGTTACCTCTCCACTACTTTCTTTTCTCCCTTCCCCCCAGTTCTTTCTTCCTTGCTTTTCATTTCCTCATTTCCCTTTCTTCCCTAACTTTTTCCCTCCTCTTTACCCCCTCTTCTCTCCATCCCCATCCAATCGTTTCATCTCCTTTCTCCTCTTCCCTCCTCTCTCGTTCTTCCAGACACTCTTCCCTTATCTCTGTCTCGCCCTTTCCCCTCTCCCCCTCCTCTCTTGCTCTTCCACTTGCACTTTCCCCTCTTTCGCTCCTCTCATATTCTTCCATACACTCTTCCCCTATCTCTGCCTTGCCCTTTCCTCTCCTTTCCACTTCTTCTCTTGTTATTCTATACACTCTTACCCTATCTCTGCCTTGCCGTTATCTATTCTTTCGACTTTCTCCCTCATTCTTCTACACACTCTTCCCCTATCCTTGCCTTGCCCTTTCCCCTCCTTTTCATTTTCTCTCCACTATTCACATTCCTCTCTTCCCTTCTACCCTTCCTCTTCTCCCTTCCCCCTTCCCCTCCCCTCCTTGCCTATCCCATCTTCATCTTATAGTTCTCCCTCGACCCCTCCCCCTCCCCTACTTTCCCCTCACCCCCTCCCTCCCTTCCCCTCACCCCTTCCCCCCTTCCCCTTCACCCCTTTCCCTCTCCCTTCCTTGCCTCTCTCTCTCCTTATCCCCTTTTGGATAAAATGAAGCCATACATCACTGGGCGTTACTCATAACAACGACAACTACAGCAGCAGTAAAATATGAATAAAACATTACGTAAAAAAAAAAAAAAGAAAAAAAAAAAAAAAAGAAACTGCATAGTAGGTATGAGAGAAAATGAAAAATTTAGTAATGCAAGATGTCTAATTGACACAAGGCGAGGTTGCATCTTCATGAAAATGAATTCCTTCTGATGAAGACTTGCTAATATGATTTTATTTTTCGAACTTGTACTTCCTCATATCCCCCCCCCCCCCGCCTCATCCCCTTTATCCCCTCCCCCCCCTCCTCTCCACTCCCTCACAAAACCCAATTTCTTCCCTCATCATTTTCATGGTACTGAAAATAATGTTAATGATGATGATGATGATACTAATGGTAATGATAATGTTGTTAATGAGAGTTGTAATGATAAAGATGAAAATAATAATAGTAATGATAATGGCATTAATGATAACAATATCAATGATAATGATGATGAAATTCTGATGAGAATAACAATAGTTCTGATAAGGATGATGATAACAATTATAACAACAATGCTAATATAGGTAGTAATGATGACAATGATAATGGTAATAGAAGTTGCGATAACAACAAAGATAAGGATACACATATTGATAATAATAACAATAATAACAATCATGTTATGTATAACAATTATAACAACAATACTAATGATGACATTAGAAAAAAAATGTAATTATGTTGATAATGATAATAATAATAATGATAATAGTAATAATCATAATAATCTTGATAGTGAATAATAACAGTGACAATAAATGATAATAGTAATCATAATCATAGTAACAATGATAGTAATAACAATGATAACATCGATAGAAATAACAATAACAACAAAGAATAATAACAATAACAATACATAAAAAAAAATCAGTAAACAGATAACCAAATAAAGAGAATTAAAACAAATAAAAAAAGCAATGACATATCCCCTTAACAAGTCAAGACACGTTGCCCAGACGAAAGAAGGTGCCGGGAATGCAGTTAACATGGATTTAAGACGGTTTATCGCGTGAGTACACGAGGGGAGCAAGACATAATGGAGAGAGGAATGTGTTAATGATTGTAATGAATGGCTGAATGGTGCTGGGAGAGAGAGAGAAAGAGAGAGAGAGAGAGAAAGAGAGAGAGATAAGAGGGATGTATGGAAGAGGGAGAGAGAGAGAAAGAGAGAGAGAGAGAGAGAAAGATAAGAGGGATGTATGGAAGAGGGAGGGAGAGAGAGAGAAATTAAAGAGAGAGATAAATATATAGATAGATAGATAGATAGAGAGAGAGAATGAGAGAGATATAGAGAATTAGAATCTTTCTTTTGATAAGACATAATAAAACAAGAAAACAGAAGTAGCAGTATAGAAACAAAACAGAACAAGGACAAAATAGGAAATTAAGAATGTGACACAGAAAAATAAGAGGAGAAGGATGAGAAAACGACAACGACGACGACGACGACACGAAGAAGAAGTAAAAGAAGAAGAAAAGGAAGAAGACGATGATGACGATGATAATGATGAAAATAATGAAGAAGAAGAAGAATAAAACGAAAACGGAGAAGAAGAAGAAGAAAAAAACAGCAACAACAACGAAGAAGAAATATAAAAAGAAAACGACATAGAAGATGAAGAAAAATAAAAATAAATAAATAAATAAAGAAAGAAAGAAAACGATGAAGAAGAAGAAGAAGAAGAAGAAGCAACAAACGAACAAGGGGGCCAGGCTAGGGTGCCGGTCGCCAAGTGCCAGCCCGGAGCCGCGGTTGCCTCGACAGCCCCGGAGCGCCTTGGAGCGTGGCACGAGGGAATAATTCGTGCCTGATGTGGACGAACGCCTTCCGCCTCCCCTCTATTAGCAGGAGAAGAGGGGAGAGAGGAGGAGAGGAGGGGGGAGAGAAGGGGAGAGAGGAGGAGAGGAGGAGCGGGAAGAGGGGAGAGAGGAGGAGAGGGGGAGCGGGAAGAGGGGAGAGAGGAGGAGAGAGGGAGGGGAGAGAGAGAGAGAGAGGAGAGAGAGGAGGGGAGAGAGAGAGGAGGGGAGAGAGAGGGAGAGGGGGAGAGGAGGGGGAGAGAAGGGGGAGGGAGGAGGGGAGGGGGAGGGAGAAGAGGCGAGAGGAGGGGATATGCAAGGAGAGGAGGGGGAGCGGGAAGAGGGGAGAGGAGGGGATATGCAAGGAGAGGAGGGGAGAGAGGAGGGGGGAGGGGGAGGGAGAAAAAGGGGAGAGAGGAGGGGATGTATGCAAGGAGAGGAGGGGGAGAGAGGAGGGGATATGCAAGGAGAGGAGGGGGAGCGAGGAAGAGGGGAGAGGAGGGGGAGGGAGAGGAGGCGAGAGGAGGGGATATGCAAGGAGGGGAGGAGGGGGGGAGAGGATGGGAGAGGAGGGGATATGCAAGGAGGGGAGGGGGAGCGGGAAGAGGGGAGAGGAGGGGATATGCAAGGAGAGGAGGGGGAGAGGAGGAGAGGGGGAGGGAGAAGAGGGAAGAGAGGAGGGGAGGGGGAGGGAGAAGAGGGGAGAGGAGGGGATATACAAGGAGGAGAGGGGGGAAGGGGGTGAGGGGGTGAAGGGGGGTGAAGGGGGAATTATCAGGAGAAGAGGAGAGAAGAAGAGAGAGGGAAGGAGGGGAGAGTGAAAAAGGTGAAGGAGAAGGGGGTGAGGGGTGAGGGGAAGGGGGTGAGGGGAAAGGAGGGGGAGAGGGAGGAGGGGTTGAGGGGGAACTATAAGGAGAAGATGGGATAGGCAAGGAGAGAAGGGGGAAGGGAGAAGAGGGAAGAGGAAGGGTAGAAGGGAAGAGAGGAATGTGAATAGTGGAGAAGAAATGAAAAAGGAGGGGGGGAAAGGGCAAGGCAAGAATAGGGGAAGAGTGTATGGAAGAACGAGAAAAGTCAGAAAGAATAGATACCGGCAAGGTAGAGAGAGGGTAGAGTGTATAGAAGAACGAGAAAAGAAGTGGAAAGGAGGGGAAAGGGCAGAGCAGAATGGGGAAGAGTGTATGGAAGAATATGAGAGGAGCGAAAAGGGGAAAGAAGATGCAAGTGGAAGAACAAGAGAGGAGGGGGAGAGGGGAAAGGGCGAGACAGAGATAAGGGAAGAGTGTATCGAAGAACAAGAGAGGAGGGGAAAAGGGAAAAGGCAAGGCAGAGAGAGGGGAAGAGAGTATAAAAGAACAAGAGAGGAAGTGGAAAGGAGGAGAAAGGATAAGGCAGAGATAGGGGAAAAGAGTATGGAAGAATATGAGAGGGACCGAAAAGGGGGAAAGTGCAAAGGCGAGGAAGATTATATGGAAGAACGAAAGAGGAAGTGGAAAGGAAGGAAAGGGCTAGGCAGAGTTAAGGGAAGAGTGTATGGAAGAACGAGAGAGGAGGGAAGAGGGGAAAGGAGATGAAACGATTGGATGGGGATGGAGAGAAGATGGGGTAAAGAGGAGGGAAAAGATAGGGAAGAAAGGGAAATGAGGAAATGAAAAGCAAGGAAGAAAGAATTGGGGGGGGAAGGGAGAAAAGAAAGTAGTGGAGAAGTAACGAAAGAGATGAAGGCAGAAAGGGGAGAGAAAAGTGGCAAGTGGAAGAGGAGAGCAAAAAATGGAATGAGGGGAGAAGATAGATGAAGATAATCATATGAATAGGAGAGAGAGAGAGAGAGAGAGAGAGAGAGAGAGAGAGAGAGAGAGAGAGAGAGAGAGAGAGAGAGAGAGAGAGAGAGAGAGAGAGAGAGAGAGAGAGAGAGAGAGAGAGAGAGAGAGAGAGAGAGAGAGAGAGAGAGAGAGAGAGAGTAAAGCAAGGTTACAGTAAGTGGAAATTGTTAAGGGATAAATAAGGGCCAAAGAACAAGAGGCCGGAGAGAGGTGTAAAAGGAAAGGAAAGATGAGAAACACAGGGGAATAAAAACTGATGTCAAAGAAACACAAAGAAAGAAAATATAAATTGGTGATATCATCACTATGTATTCGTATTCCACATCCACACGCACACATACAAAGACAGACATAAACACATACACGTACACATACATATACAAACATACACACAAACACACACGTACAGACACACTTACAGACAAAGACAGGCACAATCACAATACATACAAGATAAAGAGAAAAGAAGAGAATAGTAAATTGAGAGAGAGAGAGAGAAAAAACAGCAACAATAAAATCATGTTAAACAACAACAGCAAACATGGTAACAAACTACGAAGAAATGATAATTAAAGAAAAAAAGAAGAAGATAACACTAAAACTCAAAAAAAAAAAAAAATTAAACTTAAAGAACTGAAAAGAAAAGAGAGAGGAAAGAAGGAACTGAATAACAGTCAAGAATTTTAAGGAGGAAGTCGAGTAAGAAAGAGACAGGGATTAAAGCCAAGAGCAGGACACTCGCTGACACATGTGTGTGTGTGTGTGGATGAGTGGATGGATGGGCGGGTGGGTGTGGATGGATGGGTATAGATGGGAGGGTGGGTGGATGTAGAAGGGTGGGTGTGGTTTTTTTGTGTGTGTGTGAGTGTGTATGTGTGTGTGTGTATATTCATTTTTGTTGCGTAAGTCTGCGTTGCAATATATGTGTATCGACGTTATGTACGATGCGCAATAGGTTTATGTTCCTTTTTTTGTAAGGACAGATTACGTAATCTTGAGCAACCTTGAGCCATTTTTCCCCAGGCACACTTCATCTTCTATCTCCCCTCTCGTCCCCTTCTCCTTCTCCCTCTTCTCTCCCCTTTCCCCTCTCGTTCCCACTCCACATCCTTCCTCTTCTCTTCCCTTCCCCCTCCACCCCCCCCCCCTTCCTTCTTCTCCCGCCTCCCCTCTCCCATTTCCACTCCGACTCCCCCTCCTCCTCCCCTCTCCCATTCCCACTCCCCCTACCCCTCCTTCCTTCCTTTCTGTCTCCTTCCTCCTTTTCCCCTTCCCATTCCCACTCCCCTCGGCTTCTCCCCTTTTCTCCCTTCTCCATTTCCCCTCGACCTCGTGCCTAAGATGTTTATTCTCTAATTTCTCAAGCGTTTTGGGTTTCCGGCTGATATTGGTAAGGGAAGGTGAGACCGGGAGGGAGACAAGAGGCAGTGGAGTGCTCAAAGGAAAAGATCTTCGGGAAGATATACGATAGAGGGAGGCGCACACACACACACACACACACACATACACACACACGCACAAAGACACACACACACACACACACACACACACACACACACACACACACATGCACACACGCGCACACACACACACACAAAGACACACACACACACACACACACACCCATATGCACACACACACACACATACACACACACACACACAGGGGAGAGAGGAGGAGAGGAGGAGCGGGAAGAGGAGAGAGGAGGAGGGGGGAGCGGGAAGAGGGGAGAAGGGGAGGAGAGGGAGGGGAGAGAGAGAGAAGAGGGGAGAGAGGAGGAGAGGAGGGGGGAGAGAAGGGGAGAGAGGAGGAGAGGAGGGGGAGAGAAGGGGGAGGGAGGAGGGGAGGGGGAGGGAGAAGAGGCGAGAGGAGGGGATATGCAAGGAGGAGGGGGAGGGGGAGCGGGAAGAGGAGAGGAGGGGATATGCAAAGGAGAGGAGGGGAGAGAGGAGGGGGGAGGGGGAGGGAGAAAAAGGGGAGAGAGGAGGGGATGTATGCAAGGAGAGGAGGGGGAGAGAGGAGGGGATATGCAAGGAGAGAAGGGAGAGAGAGGAGGAGAGGAGGGGAGGGGGAGGGAGAAGAGGCGAGAGGAGGGGATATGCAAGGAGGGGAGGAGGGGGGGAGAAGAGGCGAGAGGAGGGGATATGCAAGGAGAGGAGGGGGAGCGGGAAGAGGGGAGAGGAGGGGATATGCAAGGAGAGGAGGGGAGAGAGGAGGGGAGGGGGAGGGAGAAAAGGGGAGAGAGGAGGGGATATGCAAGGAGGGGAGGGGGAGCGGGAAGAGGGGAGAGGAGGGGATATACAAGGAGGAGAGGGGGGAAGGGGGTGAGGGGGTGAAGGGGGTGAAGGGGGAATTATCAGGAGAAGAGGAGAGAAGAAGAGAGAGGGAAGGAGGGGAGAGTGAAAAAGGTGAAGGAGAAGGGGGTGAGGGGTGAGGGGAAGGGGGTGAGGGGAAAGGAGGGGAGAGGGAGGGGTTGAGGGGGAACTATAAGGAGAAGATGGGATAGGCAAGGAGAGAAGGGGGAAGGGAGAAGAGGGAAGAGGAAGGGTAGAAGGGAAGAGAGGAATGTGA